>CAOKZL010003553.1:0-88415 GCA_948472985.1 Iguana delicatissima
GAAGAAAGACTAGGGAAAAAATGCTTCCATTTTTAACTTAGCTGTTTGTTGCTATATTCAAATCCAAACAAGCTTTGGTTAGTGTTAACTGTGGTCTATCCAAACAAGCCAGGATCATTAATGGCAATTGAAAGTTGCTAAATTCAGCCATTACTGAAAATAATCAGTGTGTGTCTTGTTTGAGAATAACATGTTTCTGATTTTTTCCTACCATACTAGGGATGGGGAAAGTAGGAGGACTGTGCAAATTCAGGTTTTGTACATATAACTGCTAAATTTTGGCATAATGTTAAGAACAAACTCCACCCTAGCTCAATCATGATATAATTGCTGACAGTAAAATTACCCTGAAACTTGTATAAAAGGCAGAGGAAATCCTTATTTGAGGACAGATGCTCCTTTATGCTCTTGTGAATCGTGCCTGTTAATCCCCTTTGCAGTAATAGAGTTCTCAGCCACAAGTACAAGGTCTGCATCTAAACAGAACAGTACAGCAGTGAGCAGAATCATCTGCAACTGCACCAGCCTGCAGAAATCCCAGTATACTACATCTCTTGCAGCTGACATTGATGGTTTTGAAACACTGCCCCGTTTTAGGTTACCCACGGACTTATACCACAGTTTTCAATTGTCTTCGGTCTACGATCATTATTTGCCTGAAAGTGGAATTCCAGAAGTGACAACTTGCCACTCCAGAAGTGCAGTCACTGTGGATTACATCTTCTATACTGCAACAAAGGACAGCCAGACAGAGAAATCAGGTGATGGAATTTGTAGTATATATCTACCTGTTTCTCCTTGTTATGTTCCAGTCAACAAGATGAGTATCAGTAATCCACCACAGTGGAGCTGCTTGAAAAATAGGAATGAACATTGCTGGACACCAGCTATTCCTTGATTTTCAAGATTGATTGAGCAAATAGCTAATTCCCCTCTAGCTGTCATGCTAATACTAACAGGCTTCATTCCATAGCATGCTGCTAATGGATTGTTACCACTACAGACTCTACATATTTGCAGCCTGCACTGACCAGTGTTCTTTGCTTCGTGGTCTTTGTTATGTGAACTGAGTTGGCTCCCTGCACATTTGTGTTCTATGGTTGTTGTTGGGTTAAAAAAATAATGAACCTTGTCTGCTCTTGTGCATTTAACATAAGCTGGATTCATAGAAATGAACATGTGAAGTGGTTCACCGCACTAAAGTCACACCTGTTATGTCCTGTGGTTTAGGCTTATACATGGCAAAACAAGGACATGGAAGAAAAATGTCTCCTGCCCTGTTTTTATTCTGATCTATTTCTGCCTGCAAGGGAGGAGAACATTGTAAAGCCTAAGTGCTTAATTTGTTACTTACAGCTGATTGTTGTTCCAAATAAAAGGTGTCTAGGCCATGCTCTTTCTAAAACGAATTACCGGTAAATAATTCAATCTGGCAATAGTAGTTCTTCCAAAAGTTCACCAGGTGGTGCTAAAACATTACTATGTGTCTTCAAGCAGATCTGCATTAGGGAGTAGAAAGAATACATCTAGCAGGAATTCTTATACAGAGCTTAAGTCTGTCAAACCTATATGATTCCAGAACATATTTCAGCCTGGAAATCCCCAAGTCTCAAAAATGTTGCAATCCAGTGTGCAGCTCAAAAATGCCCAGAAGTGTAGATATTAAGGAAAAGTATACACAGAGATGTGCATCTCAGGGGAACAGTTCACAAAAATACCTTATATTGTGGAGGGGAGGAGACTTACAAACGCACATTCCCCACAAAAAGGGCCTACAAAAATGGACACACATTTTGCACATTTTGGTGCAGATGATGATGATGATGATGGTTAAATTACTTTATTTGCAAATTGATGCAAACATAGGCTGGAATGAACTTGCATTTGAGGAAATGAGAGATTTGACAAAACTGGCACTTATACATTAAACCCATTTGAGTGAAGAGATTGACCTTTGAACAAGGAATTCCAGCTCAGTGGCCTTGAGCAAGCCATGTTCATTCAGCTTCATGGATCTCTCTCCCATATGAAGTGAGCTGGTGCAAAAGAGTGGCTAAGAAACTCGACTATGAATCAGGAATGTTCCTGCTTTGAATCACACCTTTTTATGAATTCACAGAGTGGCCTTGGTAAGCCTCTGTCTTTTAGCTTTGATCCCTGCCTCACCATTTCTAGTGTGTGAGATAACAGCACGGGCAAACTTTATGGGAATGCTGAGGAGCCTGTAGCCTTCCACCTGTTCTTAGTGTACACTTACCATCATTCCTGGTCATTGGCAAAGATGGCTGAGGCAGTTGAGTGATGGCACCTGCCAATTTCTGGAGAGCCACAGCTTCTCCAGCTTTGCACAAATACAAGTAGTTATACAGCTAAATTGTAAGTGTGAAGCACTTTGAATGTAGAATGTGCTGTATACTAACTGCTGTTATATTAAGTAAAAAATTCTAATCTACAGTGCAGTGCCTGAACTACTATGGGCTGCCAATTAATTTCAAAAGAACAGCACAAAACATCCAGATTCTTATGCCATCAAAGTTTCAAACAACTGCAGTTAGCTACATCAGGAATAAGCAGCTATGGCCCTCCAGATGTTGTTGGACTGCAGCTCCCATAATCTCTCACTATCGGCTTTCTTGGATAGAATTGATGGAAATTGTAAGCCAGACACATCTTGGGGGGCCATAGCTGGCCCATCTCTGGTCTGTGTAACATACCAGTTCCATCCACAGTAACGTGCAAGTTGTACACACGCGTTTGAAAACCTTTTCTTTCTTTTGCAGAACCTGGACATGTTTTTCATGGAGGCCTGAATCTCCTTGGTCGATTGTCTCTGGTAACTGAGCAAGATCTGTGGGCAGTCAGTGGACTTCCCAACAAAACCAACTCTTCTGATCACCTCCCACTCCTAGCTAAGTTCAGACTGGAAGAATAACAACCACATCATTAGGACTGGTCATCTTTCCCCCAAACATACATATGCAAAACAACTGGAGAGAGCATGCCTCCTTTGTGTGTTTTTTTTAAGTATTTTGTAAATTATCACCATCACTCAGATAAAGAAGTAGCAAAGTGTACTTTTACATTGGGATCCCTTTTTTTAAAAAATGGAAAGTATTTGTGCTGTATTTTTTTAAGAAATAGAATTGGTTTTCACAGAGATGACATAAAGTGTTTTTAAAAAATACCATGATTGGGTTTTTTTGGCTTCTTCATATAATAGATATTCTTTCAGTCCTGTGGGAAGATAATTGAGTTCAGAATGGCTATTTGGTTATTTTCCCATATTCCATCAAGGAGATTGGTAATAATACATCTTCACCCTACTTCATGGCCTCAGAAGCCAATGAAGTGGGTTAAGACTGCCCCTTGAGCACACATATTCTAGCATCATCACTTGGCACTGGTTTTTATTTTATTTTATTTTATTTGTCTTATAACTTCATCTAATTTGGCATTGGCAGCATTGTATTCAAGCACTGTGAGAGTCAATGTAGTAACAGTGGTTGGAGCATTGGACTATGACCACAGAGACCAGGATTCATTTCCCTGCTCAATCATGAGAAACCCGCTGGGCATGTCACACACTGTCAGGCCCAGAAAACCCTGTAATAGGGTTTAGGGTGCCTTAGGGTGAACAGAAGTCAGAAATGACTTGAAGGAACACAAAAACTACAACAACAACGGGGGCAATCAGGAATTGAGTGTGGTATTTCATGCAGGCAGTTGAGTATGCTGAACATGTGTATCCTTATTAGTTACATTTATGCCCCATCTTTTTTCCAGTGAGCTTAAGGTGGTATACATGATAGCTGTCCCTGTGTAAATCCTTACAACAACCCTGTGTCAGGGTGAGATACAGTAACTGTTCACCCAGTGAGTGTCATGGCATCACCTTTGGCTACTAGGGACTTAAACCTAAACCCAGGTAATAGTTGAACACTGTAACTGCTACACTACACAGGTTGTCCAAATAGCAGGTTTCTCTGGCATGAAGATGCAATGATCAGCAAATGTCTTCTTTGTGAATATGTCTGGGACCATTTTTCCAGCCTCATCACCCCAGTTTATTGACTATCTAGAAAGAGAAATCTCAAATGAAATCTCTTCGTGTTTAAATACATTCTCTGTCTAGCCTGAGTGTCTGGATGGGTCTTTTGATCATCACAGGTGAAGTGTTTGCATTCCTGGCCTCTGATGCAGCTGCTGTGAAGACTCAGAACTTCTGTCAGGGAATTTTTCAACTGGCACTTCTGTGGGCTCAAGAAGCGATGGTCAAGGCCTATACTGAAAAGGCTGTAGTTGAGCTGTATTCTCCATTTTCTGGCCCCTCAAAAACCATTGCTCACTTGTGTTCAGCAAGACTCCTGCAAGCTTTGCTAACATTCATGCATTTCCTTTTGAAACAGAATGAGAGGCATACATAACCAGTATTTGAGCAGAAATCAGTGTGGAGGAGCCGTACACCTGAAATAACCTTTGTGTTTGACAGTTGCTATTTTTCACAAAAGAAAAAGCCAGACTGAATTTCCCCATAGGTTTGACTGAACAGATGGAAACACAGTTTGTGAATTGAATCATTTGAATATGATTATAGCTCAGCATTCTACAGTGCACTTAAAAAAAACCAACACCTTGCTAATGGCTTAATGTGACACATATAATATATGCAAGGCACATGGGAACATATTGATTGTTGATGAAGGGCCAAAAGTCTGAAATGAGTGAACAGGATTACTCCCATCCCTTTCCGTATGGATTGTGTCCAAAGAGTTCCCTTGTACCCAATTTTAAAGGACTTCTTTCCAACTTCACCTTCTGTCCTTGGGAGTTTTGATTTCTAAAGTGATCCTCTGAGCATCTCCACATTGGAAGGGCTGCTGTTCTGTGACAAAGAACATGTTTTGCACACAGAAGTGCAAGGGAAATTGGGGGCCTCAGTGGCTTTGTGGTCCCATACAGTCTATGGGCTTCTTGTTTTATATAGGGATGTGACTCAACCTAGGATCCGATACAGCCCATGGGCTGCAATTCATCCATGTCTTAGAGAAAGATGTGACTCAACTTGGGGTTTTTCAATAAGGTTCAGCTATCTGGAATCTCATCTCCTTTTTTAGTAAAGTAAATTTCTACACCTTAAGGCTGTGGCAAATGGCTTGAAAAAGCACGATCTCAAGAATAAGAGTCTGTGGTGAAGCTCCAGTTTCTTGTCTAGCTCTTTGCCCTGCATAATGACTAGCAGAAACAGACTAAGGCCCTTTCCACACGGGGTAAAAAAAATGGCTTAGGGCGACCTCACCCGGAGGTTGTCCACACCGTGGGGTGCACTAGGGCAGTTTGAAAAGTGTAGGTTCCACACCTCAAACCACCCTCGTGTGGCTGCAAGGGGTGGCACGGCGTGTTTTTTAAAAACCACATTTCATGTGGTTTTTAAAAAACGTGAGCGCTCTAACCTGTTGCAGCACCCCGTTTGAAACTGCAGGGACACGCTAGCGCATCCCTGCAGAGCTGCCTGGGGGCGGGCTTCCGGCTGGCATGCTGCCCTAATTGGCGGAGCGCCGCCGGAAGTTGCCAGCCGCCCTTTTGGGTGCCGCTGAATGCTGCCGAAATTCGCCAGCGTGTGGAGCGGCGAACACGCGCTCCTCGCGGGGACGGAGCAACCCGCTTCCAGGTAAACTCTGCCCTTGCGTGCGCCGCCCCGTTTCCCCGTCCCCCGTGTGGAAAGGGCCTTAACAGAATGCAAAATAAATATTTGCATGATCTATGCAGGTTTTACAGCCCTCTGCTTTGGTTGGACAGTACTTTGCTTACTCTGGGTTAGTGGGTTCAGTATGTTTAAGAGGACATTTCATAGAAAGCCTGGCCTATAACAACATCTATTTCCTTACTTAGCAAGCAGTACTTTAAAGAGTAAAAGTGTCTAGGAGGAATAAACTCACAGTTTGGTGTTTTCAGGCTTAAGTAGTCAACTTGTTACTGAGCCCCTTGTACTGATCTTGTACCTCTGTACCAAAAAGTAGGACCTACTGAGCTCTCAGTGGGACTTATTTCTGACTTATTTCTGTTAGTCTGCCACTCCTGTACAGGCTTCCTTATTTATTCAAAATGTCCAATGTATAGTAATAATGTTTTTTTATAAGAAACATGTAGGGGTCAGGCAATGACTGCCATCCAACATTCCCTCAGTGCAATGTAAATATCCACATGGGGAGATATGATATGCCAGCTCTGTGCAACTTGGCAATGTTATGCAGCACATGTCGATGACTGGATGCCATTTTGCTATGTGCAATGCACAAATGTAGTGCACAACTCTGCTTCTGTTGCAGTCAGCACAGTGTGTCTCTTCATTTGCCCCACATGTGTAGTATAACTTACACATACAGATGTCACTAACAGAATGCCAGCCTGTGTGTGTCATAACCAGAAACGAAGTACAGAACATGGTAATACCTGCAGAAGTGACCCAAGTATCTTTGCTTTCAGGTTTACTCGTAAAGGGAGTTTCTAGCACTCCTAAAGCAACAGAGCGGGAATAATACCCATTACAGTACAGCTGATATTTCAGGAATCAGAAAGATTCTTGATGCATTTCAGTGCATTATCAGTATTATTTTTGGCCTTTTCCCATAGCTCAATTACTTAGGATAGTACGGCACCTTACAGTTGTGAAAATGAGATAAATGTCCTAAATTAATAAAATGCATAATTTAAGCAAGTTAGAGCAATGAGGACAGGTAGGTTAGTACAAAATCTGAAGTACCTTGTGAAATTTTTATTTTTGTTCTTTCACTTAAGAAAAGACAGTCATGCTTAGACACACATATAGCATTCTCTAATCTTTGCAATGCGGTGGTTTGCATCCATCCCAAACCTGCATGTTGAATTGAATGGAAGTCTGCTTAACATGGCTTGTCTGAAAAAGAGAAATGAAATACAATTGAACTACTCTTGACCTGAGCTTAAAAGAGATAAGTGCCTATTCAAATCAAATACTTCAGAGGAACTGCTGATGCCTTTTGGAATAGCTTCCTCTGATTAATGCCTGTTCAAGTGCTATTTGAGTCCTGGCAGACGAGGAGGGACAAGAAGAAGAGATAGAGCTCTACAAGGCAGGATTTTGTTACAGTTTTGTCACCTTTACCTATTCTATATGGCAATAAAAATCCTGCCTGAAAAACATAGGAAGCTACTTAGATTAGTCTGGCTATTGACCCATCTAACCCAGTATTGTCCTGAGTGTGGCAGTAAGGAGTTACAAATAGCAGATATCTTGTAATGCCCTTTTCAAATAATGAAGATGTATCTAAATTACATAAGAACCATATCAAGTGAGGGATCACATCATTTCTTTTGCAGTCTGACCCTTCAGTTCTATAGGTTCAGGGATGTGGCTTTACTAAATGTTGGAGGAGAAAGATGGCTCAGCGCTTGTGTTGCTTACTGACTTGTTCTGTGTTAGAGGTGTGTAATGAGGATGTGAGCAGGAGGAGAGTGTGCTTTGTACCAGAGGCCAGCAGCTTATAGTATACACATGTGATTCCGCCCCCCAAGCTGTTTTATATTCCCTTTCAGAAATGTGACAGTTAAAAGTTGTTGTTTTTTCCCTAGATAGTGACTATAATAGAAGCCATGTATTTTCCTCCTTCAGTTTATAGCCGGCATCCTGCTAGTAAATTACAGTGGCATTAAGTCTGCTTTATGACATCACAACTCTTGTTTTCAGTGATGGCAGAAGTCAGAATTCTCTTCCAAATGTGCAACAACCAAAATTCTCTCCAAAAACCCACCTCGTAAGCCACCCTTCCCGTAGCCATTTCCAGGTTGTCAGAGAGTGAGGACATCAGCGACAACCCACCTATCTAGGGATTCCTTTTCAAGGATTGAGACAGTTGTTCCTAGAAAGCCTGAATCACACTGAGAGAGAGATAGCTGCTGGAAAGGGCAGTCCTGTAGTCCTCCGCCTCCCTTCCCCTCTTCTGGTAACATCTAGTACTATAAAATGAGGTGATGAGCCACCTATGCAAACAAGGTACTAGGCACTGTTTGCATAGTCCAGCCTCATCTTGGTCTTTGGGCAGAACTTTCCTTTTAAAATAGCAGGGGAAATCTATACTTCAAGACTATGCTGGCTGAGATGTTCTAAAAATGGTAGTCCAAAAAGGATAACAGCTGGCATCCTGTTTAGTATTTACAATGTTGTAAACTGGACTCATGACACCATAAAATTTTGAATGCATGAATCCAGAAGCTCCCCCTACCCAACTCCCATTAGAAGCCATCCAGGACCACAGACCTAGACATCGCCAATGTCCCGGGGGGGGGGTGAAGCAAGGCTCTTTCCAACAAGCAGTTGTGACAGGACTCCATTATTACCCCAAAACAGGACCCCTGGGTCACCCATAATGCCAGTATTTCCATATGACAATGGGGAATTAATTCACTCAAAATTAGGAGGCCTATGAGAGGGAGGTAACCTAATGAGATCTTTCCATCAGGGTCTTGCAGGAAAGAACCAGCCAGAGATTCCCAATATGAACTAAAATCTGTTTTATTGAAAGATACACACACACACACGCAAAAGATCAAAGCACTCACACACTGATGCAAGAGCTAGCTGAAGGATAAAGGGAGGAAAGTTATGGACAGAGGAATTTAAGGGTTGGATGATAATTACCAATCTGGAAAGCAGTGAAGAGAGTGGTGATATGGCTTTGACAGGTGCCTGAGGACAGTAATTGTTCAGGAATCAGAGTGACAGCAAGTGAAGTACTGCATCTGATTGCTCAAAATGGAGGGCTTGTATACCCAAAATCTATCCTGCAGGCATGGGTATGAATGGCACTCCCAGCCGAGTGGACAATGAGAGTTGCAACACGGACAATGGGATCCAGATAATGATCTTAGTGTTTAGGTGACAAAGAGGTAGCAGCTGTCACGATAGCTCTCTATTGTGGTGAGATTTGGGGGCAATGCAAGGAATTGTCCAGGTGCGAGGGAACAGAGTTGAAGCAATCATTGTTTCAGTGGGAACTTCCCTTTGGCCATTGTATGCGCAGAGATGTTCCGGCTTCAGCTAAAGCCTATTATCTCTGGAGTTGCTTGGTAATCTGCCTAACAATGACTCTGGCTACGCCTAGAGAAAGTGTTGGCTGCCCTGCCTTGCAATCACACATTTTCAGTCAGTAATTTTCCTCTGCCCAGCTTGACCTTCCAGTCACCTCAGATTCCATTTTATATCAATGCTAATTAATGTATGTGCCAATTAAATACTATTTCACCAATTAAGCCATATCAATCTGGGGGAGGGGGTGCTCAGACCTATAACACCATGGAGTCACTGCTGTGAGAGGGAGGGATGCTTCACCCATCCTCCAACTCCACAGTGCTTCAGAAGTGTCTATGTTTGTGGCACTGCCTGACTTTTAACATGGGTTTTGAGGAGTCACACTGAGAGATGTAGCTGTGACAATAGAGTTCTCTTGTAACTTCTTGTAGCTTCTGATGCAGAATCTCAGCCAACATTTCTAAGTTTTGGAAAGCAATGACTGTCCTGGAGCTACTTCTGTGGAGTTCTCTTTAGTGGCAGCTGCTATGAACCCACCCAACTGGATCAGAACATTTAGCTTTCCATAGCAAACTTCAATCTTTATAATTCCCTTATCTTTTTTTTAATTTAAAAAAACAACAATAAAGACAGTTGCTTAAAAAAAAAGACTTCCAAGATATTTTATTAAAGTTCCATGCTGCACTGAACATACAAATGGTGACAAAAGCAAAACATCATGCGTTTTTCTTATCCAAGACAGAACAGCATTTGACAAAAGGATGGCAATTAGAAACCTAGTCACTGAAATCACAGATTTTCTTATTTTAAAAATTGCAGGTATGTGTTGTGATAGAATAGGATTCACCTGTACATTAAGGAAAACAACACAACACCTTGATACAAAATAATTCACTCATTTTAGAAAAGCATTAGACTACAGAAGGGATTTGGAATGAAGAGCAAAATACAAGGTTACTCTTTTTTTCCTGAATCATGCCCCTTTCTTGAAATCTCTTGAGACATAACATAGAAATGAAGTTCATGATGGCTTGTGCCCCAACTGCTTCCAACAGACATACATTATAGTCTTTTAGAAAAAGAAGAAACACTAGAGACACTAAAGAACTCAGAGGGCTTGTGAAACAGAGTCCATTCATCAAACTGAAAAGATCCAGATTTTTAGTGGGCTAAAAATTATTGTGATAAGAAAAAGTATCAAAAGTAATTGAATCTCAGTGGGTGCACACTTGTCCTACAAGGAAGGAAGGAAGGAAAGAAGAAGGAAAGAAAGAGAGAAAGAAAGATGTCTTATTTAAATTTTCACAAAGCAGTTGAACTTATCAGGAACACAACCACATTGTCTACAGAAGGGCACAACCAGAACTTTGGAATGACATTTTCTGGGACTAAAATGTCCAGTCTCCCTTTGCCAATGGCTATGTTGGCCCATGTATTGTGAGAGTTCTAGCACAAAAAAAAGTAACATTTTCAAGCCCTTGGTACATAGAAGTTCCACTGAGCTTTTTCATTCTTCCCTGCAGCCCCCTAGCAATGTGTTCATGTTGCTGACACACGGCATCATGCCTGGCTGTTACCACAAATGTGAGATCCTGCTATCGTGTCATAGATCAGGTGTAGCTATAACACTGGTGATCCTTCATCTTAAGGCCTTTCCACATTACACTGTTATACTGCTATTATTCCACTTTCAACACCCTATGGAATCTTAGGGTTTGCTATTTAGAGAGGGGCATTTAGAATTCTCAGCCAGACAGCTCTTTGGCCTCAGTAAACTACAGACCCTAGAATTCCACATAGAAGTGGAACAATAGCACTATAATAGTGTAGTGTGGAAAGGCCCTTAGCCTTGGTTAAGAGACTGAAACCCTCCCACCCCTTCCCCACTTCAGCTCAATTGCTACTCTCTTCTGATTGCTAACCTTGGTTTCAAATTGAAGATGCACTGATATAAGCCATGGTTACTTGTTAGCCAGCGATTAAAATTACAGTTTGAAGTAAATTGGTAAAGCATGTTTTTAAACAGAGGAGAGGCTACTTAAGTTATTTTTGGCCCACAACTTCCAGAACTTTTCAGCTGGAATGGAGAATTCTGGGAATTGCAGTCCTAACAAGTATTTTTTTTTCAAACTCTGGATTTTGAGGAAACCAGGTTTTCATTAACTATAGATTGCTTAAGAACATGTGGAGCCAAACAAGCCTGTCTTATTATGATGGAAAGGGAAAGGAGGTGGAAAATCAACCTGAGAGGAAGGAGAATGTACTCTAGCATGACCTGCCCTTAGGCAGTGATCCTATGCACAACTACTTGGGAATTAATTCCAAATAAACACATATAGGACTCTATGGCAGTGCAATTTTAGACTTGTCTACTTAGAAGTAAGCCCCACTGAGATCAATAGCATTTACTCACATTCAGGTGGGAGTAGAGTTGACCAGCCCAGAGTCAAAGGTCACATACAGCCCTAAAACAAGCTTAATTTTAGGCAGTCCTTGGCCTGGCATCATGACCCTTTGCAAGCAAAGATTTGGATCTTTGGCACAAGCCAGGTTTTTTTCCATAGAGCAGGGCTTTCCAAATGATGTGCCGTGACATGTTAGTGCAGTGGTTCTCAACCTGTGGGTCCCCAGATGTTCGTGGACTTCAGCTCCCAGAAGCCCTGAGTATTGACCATAGTGGCTGGGGCTTCTGGGAGCTGAAGTCCACGAACATCTGGGGACCCACAGGTTGAGAACCACTGTGTTAGTGTGTCGCCTGAAGTGTGTAGGTGTGTTGCCTACTATCTTGGAAATGTGTGTTATTATTTGTAAATCATATTTTAAAAAAATATATGAAAGGTTTTCTTGAGATATGTTGTGTTCCCATATATTTTCTTATTACAGTTTATGTATGTGTCTGTATCTCTTATTTGCTAGTAAAACTCAATTACTGTGGCCCTTTCCGCACTGGGCTTTTTAAACAGTGCAGAACGACCTCCGACGGAGGTCTTCTGCACTGTAGAGTGGACTGGGGCGGACTACTTTTTGCAGTTCCGCACCTCAATCCGCTCTGGAGCGACTGGAACTGGTCGTGCGGCGTGTTTTTTAAAAACCTTTTTTTAGAGGTTTTTAAAAAGCATGGAGCGCGTGACTCGGTGTCGCTCCGTCGCCGCACTCCGGTGCAGATTTGCAGGCACGCACTAGTGCAGTGGTTCTCAACCTGTGGGTCCCCAGATGTTTGTGGACTTCAGCTCCCAGAAGCCCTGAGCATTGACCATAGTGGCTGGGGCTTCTGGGAGCTGAAGTCCACAAACATCTGGGGACCCACAGGTTGAGAACCACTGCACTAGTGCATGCCTGCAGATCTGCCAGGGGCGGGCTTTAGGCTGGAGAGCTTCTCCGGTTGGTAGAAAGCCTCCACCAACCGGAAGCCGCCATTTTGGACGCCGGAGCAGTGAGGAGCGACGAGCTCACACTGCTCCTCGTCCCGACAGACTCAACTGGACGCCAAAGAAATCCGGTGAGTCCCATTTTTGCGCGGTTCCTTTCCCATATGCGGAAAGGGACTATGTTGCAAAATGATGCATGTCTAAAAAGTGTGCCACCAACCTGAAAAGTCTCAAAAGCTCTGCCCTACAGCCTGCTGGGTAGAAAGGAAGAATTAAAAAATGAAAAGGTAGGTGTCTGAAACCCTTCCCCCCCCGATTCCCCCTTTTCTTCTAAGAGAGAGAGAATAGGTATCAGGACAGAGAGAAAAGATGGGGAATGCAGAATTAAGAGAAAAGTGACCACTACCCTTAATATGAAAAAATATATCATTTTCAATCCTAGGTATACAGAATTGCAGCCTCAATCTCTTAACCATATTTAAGAGATCAGTAGTGTTATAATTACATCTGGCCAGAAAAATATCCAGAAACTCACCCCTCTCCATATCCCAACCAGCAGCTCACTGTGTTGTATTTTCTTTCAAGGTTTCCTTCCTCCAAAAAAAAAAAGCACAATGTCATTGCTGCATTGCATACATTTTCTTGGCTGTGGGTGTATGCTTTCATTCCTTTTTATTTGAATGCCATCTACACAGATGATTGTTTCCTCCAAACGCATTGGCCACAATGTCAGTCCTGAATGCTTGATGATCTTAATATAAGATATCAAGACATCATCGACTTGGGGGTGTCAATCCATTTGAAGATAACAATTTCAAATAACAAGAATATACATAACAAAGAAGAAAAGTACATTCTTAAGGGAAGCCCGTAGATTCTGATATTGTTTTTAAGAAGATCCAACAAATAACTTTGACTGTAACGACAATGTTCATCAGTACAAAAGCAATGCTCTCTAGTTCTTCAGAATGATCCAAAGCTTCCCTGGGCTCTGTGTAGATCTGGAGCATGTTGCCCTATTATTTTCTGTTCTGAAGAATATTCCCAAGCTTAATGGATTCCTTTAGATGTGCAGAGTACTCCCCGATGCACAGAAGGAAATAGAGTTGTACTTACACGTGCAGAGCTCCACATGAGCATGAAAGTTCAGTGATTCACATCAGAACCACTGGATCGTTCCACTTGTGCTTGTAAAGACTGTAGCCCATGAAGGTTAAAAGCCTTTGATGAACTATTATAAAAGCGTGATCTTTACTTAATTAATATTGGTGAACTTTTTTTCCTGCAGACCATTAACCTCCATCAGTTTTCTGTATCCTTAACATAAACGTAAGACTTCAGTGCTTTGAAAAAGACATTTTTGCATATCATGGCCACTTTAATCCTTCATCACAGATGGGCAGAAATGGGGAATAAGGCAGAATGGAGCAGAACTGGGAAGGGTGCAGTGAACACTTTGCTACTGGAGAAGCTGGGAACGCAATACAAATCCATTACAAAGTTAAAACACTGTCAGTTTTGCATATCTATTGTAAAGGTTTTTGAGGTAATATTGATATTTTGAAGGAGGGGGAAGCCAGCTAGTGTAAATTCTGGACCACTGTTTTTATTGCTGAATGTCATATTTAAATGCTGGAATTGAAACACAGTCTTTCAGCAAGTTCCCTTACACTGAATTAGAGCTTGGGAAAGTTTTCTTGGATCTGCATCGAGTTCCACTGACATGACTCTAGTTTGTCCTTCTTTTCAATGAAGGCTGTAGAAAGCAAGTTCTCTCACAAGACGATTCCTTTCTCAAATTTGCCTCCTACGGCACACCCCAACACTTTAAAGAAAAAACCCATAGAGGAATATACTTTCATCATTGCCACTCCTAAATCCTACAGACATCACACAATGCTCCAAACCAATGCAAATTAGCCACTACCAAAACAATGATTTCAATCCAGATTTTAAAAAGCCAAGCCACACATCACATCATCTCCCCCTCTTAAACATGATCGAGGGTTTACACCATTATCATAGCCAAAGACCTTTTTTATGTCCATTTTTTTCCCTTGATTCTGTTTCATGAATTAAAAAGTAAAAAATAAAAAATACCACCACTGTCACTTCTAGGATTCCTAAGTTCTAGGTGAAATCTTAAGTAAAACCCTCACATTCATAATAAATACTTGCAGCCCCCCTTTTCCCCTCCCTCTATGTCCACAGATCACAGGGTAAAGTGCAACAAGGAGCACCCCAGAAGCCACTTTCCATTTCTAGGCTGGTCAGATCCGTAGCTGGTAGCCGACTTCATTCAGTGTAGAGAGGTCTCCTCCCTTCTTGTCCAGCACAGCTGGCCTGTAATCAAAAGGAAGGAAGGAAAGGGGGGAAACATAAAGCTGTCAGTTTCTTTTATATTTATTTATCTAACGGTTTTTAATTTACATTGTTTTAATTGTATTTTGTTTTAATCTCACGCAGCAAGCCACCTTGGGTCACATACTGAGAAAAATGTGAGATGTAGGCTGAGATCCTCTATTAGGGGAAGTACATTTTTCACATCGCTACACTTCCATAGCTACGTCTCCCAATGCTCCTAGCCCCAAATTTAACTTCATAAGCTGCACAGCTTCCTCAGCACAGCCATTTCTTTCCAGGGGGCCTAAAACTGTTCAGCACTACTGCTCAGCCCAATCCCTATGCCAGGCTCCACTGTCACCTAGCTAAATTTGATCAGCAGTGATGGGGGCACACTGGGACCTCAACATAAGCCAGAGCTTGGAAATTTACAGTCATCCCTCCACATTCACTAGGGTTAGGGCACAGGACCTCTGTGAAAGTAGAAAAACTGTGAATAACTCTAGGCCCTTCCAAACTATATTTAACACAAAAAAAAGTATGATCACCATACTTTTCAACCCACCATGGATTCCTCTGAGGCATCACGGCTCCTTCACAAGGCAGAAGTGACTGGCTGGTGGGGCTTTCTGCCACCTCCACTGCTGCCCCACATAATTTTTAATAGGGACTTACAAACCTTGTTCACAGTTTCTTAGTCTCACGAGGCTTGTAATCTCTATTAAAAATGGCATAGGGCTTCAGCAGAGGTGACAGCAAATAATTGGTGAATAATCAAATCTGCAAAAGTGAAACCTGGAGATGTGAAGGGCTGACTGTACACGGTGAGTTTAGGAAGACTTTTGGTCATTGTATGGTCAGAAGAGAACTATCGCAACTAGACTATCGCAAATCACTAACAAGATTCCAGCCATAAATTAAGTAAGTAATTATATTTTACTCCTCTCTTTCAATATGGAAACCAAGGGTGCTTACAGCATAAACTAAAACAAAACACAGCTAAAACAATTTATAATACGTAAGATTAAAAAATTAAATATCAACCCTACTAATAATGCTAATTTAAAACATTTTAAAAAATTAAAACAGAGTAGAGGAGATAAACTGAGGCTATCATACTTTGGAAAGAACATGATTCATTAGAAAAGAATAATGCTTAGTAAATTCATTTGGCCATGGAAGCCCACTGGCTATCCTTGGGTGAGTTACACACTCTCAGCCCCAGAAGACCCTAAGATAGGGTCACCTCAGGGTTGCCTTAAGTTGAAGCCACACAGCAACAACAACAACAACAACAACAACAACATTGAAGACAGCACAAAAAAACACAGGTGGACTGATTTAATCAAGGGAACCACAGCTCTGAGTTTGCAAAACCTGATAGCTAATAGCAGAGTCTCTTGTAGGTGTCTCCTTCAGAGAATCACCATAAGCCAAAGCCAGCTTGACAGCAACTGACAACATTAACAATGAAGACAAAAGCACAATGCTCTCCATTAAAAGATTATTCTGCCACAACCTGTTAAAAGCCAAAGGCCCGTCTAAACAAAAGAACTTTTTGCCAGGAACGAAGGGGGTGTGTGGAGGCTGAATTTCTAGAGGTTAATGATCAAGATCAAAAGAATCCTAAGAAAGAGACCACTAGCAACCACATGCTCAAGTTGCGTCTATACTCTTGCTTCTCGTCTGGGTAATGAAAGAGACCTCCACGTTATTAATGTGCCAAGGGACTCCAACTCAAGCTATATGATCTAAATCAGTCCAGCTGCATCAGATCTTAGAAATATGTATACATATTTTATCACAGTTCCTAGATCCCCCAATCATCGGGCCTGGGAAATTCTAGGAGTTGTAGTCCAAAAAAATTATTTTTCTACGCTGAGTTTGCAGCTGCTGGAGAGAGCAGTCATGAGGCATGGCTCACTCCTTCCTAAAGCATAAGCTTTGTGTAGGTGTTAGTGCAGAAAGCTGAGCAATGCTTCTGAGGTCTATGCATCTGTAGCAGGGAGAAGGAACTGTCATGTGATACTTCACTGCATCTAAATCAGCAGTGTGCAGCGCATGGGATGTACGTGGCCATCTTAGTGAGTCCTTAGGGCCCTAGCAACCCAATGACAGTTTTTTGGAGGGAAGTATGGGAAACATCTGTATCCAGAAATATCCCACAATCACCTCTGGAATGACACTTTCAGAGTGTTTTCAGGGGGCTTGAATCAGTTTAGACACAGGAGAAATCTTTTTACAACAAAAAGTGATGGAAGGTCAATTGAAAAAGAAAAAAGCAACTTTTCTGGCCTTTACATGATCAATGATAAATAAAATCAACACAAATAAGTGATATGAAAGCTGCTTAAGAAATATTCTGAAAATTATTTTATTAATTACAATACAATTATTTGATTAATTACAATACAATACAATTACAATACAATACAATACAATAAAGATACTACTGAGGGAGGGGTTACAATTTTTATTAGCATGTAGCACACAGAGGAGAACCAGCATGATGTAGTGATTTGAATGCTGGACTACAACCTTGGAGATCAGTGTTCAAATCCCTGCTCAGCCATGGAAACCCACTGGGTGATCTTGGGTAAGTCACACTCTCTCAGCCTCAGAGAAAGGCAACAGCAAACCCCATCTGAACATATTTTGCCAAGAAAACCCTACGATGGGTTCATCTTCAGGCCTTTTCACACCACTTCTTATGCTACCTTATTCTGTTTGAAATCCACTCCAGCTATTCTTGTTAGGGTAGCTGATTGTTGACGTTCTCTATGGCACCTTTGCCACGCCAGTGCTTTAATAGCATCATTAACACATCATTTTCATCCACATTAAGGTGTTGTTACTGATTTCTGAACCCCACCTCTTCCTTCATGATTGATTCCTGTAGCTGTAGTAGCACCATAACATCATGACATCATGACGCTATGACGTACCCCCACCACATCCACTAATGGTTCATGGGTGGAAGAAATCTCTCTGAGACATTCATACCTCTGCTAATTATTGAATTCTTGCATGAAAGGGAGTCATTAATGGATTACTGCCACTGAGAAAAATAAATACGTTTTCTATGAGTCTGCTGCGCAATGCAATAGCATCTGGAGAGCAACAACACTGTGCAATAAGGCTGAGGCAAAAGTGGGATTAATGCATCACTAGGATTGTAAAGCACCATGGTACGATAAGGGGCTCTTAGACCATTTCTGCAATAGACTGTTATAGCACTATTATTCTACTTTCAACATCCTATGGAATCCCAGGGTTTGCAATTTAGGGAGGGGCTTCTGCTTCCCTAAACTGCAAACTCCAGGATTCCACAGGATGTTGAAAGTGGAATAATAACACTATAACAATCTAGTGCAGAAATGGCCTTAGTGAAACAGATGTGGTTCCCCACCCACTTTATAGGTTATACTAGCTTATACGCTGTATTCTATAAACTAATTCTGAAGCCACTAGGTTTGTAACCAAATAACCTGGCCTGTAACACTGAAGGCACACAACAGCAACAAGCACATAGAGAGGGGAGGCTGAATTCTTCTCTTCCAAACTGATGCCCTGATTAAATCACATATATACATCCTTTCTTTTCAGGAAGTAAAGCTCCCACTACCACCAATGGGATGGCTTCTTTTTAATTGCTGGGGGTTATTTTATCAGGACCACTGGAGTTCTTCATGCATCCTGCAGTCCAACTGAAAACTAAAACAGGATTTAATTCTTTGAAAGCCCTGGTCGTCTTTGTTAAGTAGACAACAGCCTGCATCCTGTTCCTGGCCCCAACCAGAGTAGACCCATTGAATTGATGGCATTTGCCTACATATTGACTCAGCATTCAACAACTGATTCAATAGGTCTACTCTAGTTGGTAAGCATACATTCCAGAGAATTAGGCCCACTTTGGACCTGACTTGACTAGACTTTTGCCTTGATGAAGCATTGCAAGAATCCTACTGGTATATATGTGGAACCCAAAATTCAGGCTTGTTGTTGTTATTGTGTACCTTCCAGCCCTTTCCAACTTATGGCGACCCTAAGGTGAACCTATCACAGAGTTTTCTGGGGCTGAGAGTGTGTGATGCACCTAAGGTTACCCAGTGGGTCTCCATGTCCAAGCATCAAACCCTGGTCTCCAGGTTGTAGTTCAAGACAATAATTCTCTTTTTTAGGTTTGGACTGAGGTTCCAAGTAGCAGGCAGATTGCAACAACAGATTTTAACCAAATTAAAAAGAAACAGACTGGGATAAATCATACTCGAATATAAAACTGGTATTTTCAAGAGGAAAACATTGTCTCTTTCCATTCTTCTAGCCTAGTTGAAGGAAAATTAAGATTCTTACCAAGCTTATGCAGTTTTTGGCTCCTTTCACAGACAGGTGAGAATCACATTTGAGCCTCCACAGATGACTTAACTTCAGCTGGCAGTCATCTGTACAACTCATCTCTGTGTGCTCTACGAAATTACAGCTGCATGAAACTTGGTTGAGGGCCATATTTGTCCCATGGGCATCGCATTCTCTATGTTTGCCCTATATACTCTTTTCCTTGGTATTCTGCACTAGCCAACCTAATGACTCTATACTGTTTTTGTAGGATTAGGATTCCAGGACTAAGCATTAAATTTGATAGGACAAAGCAAACCTAAAATAAGCCAACTGACAAAAACTTCCATTCTACCCACATAGATATTTGTAGGTTTTCTTAAGACCCCACTGCTTCTTACAGCAGGCAAGACCGAAAATGGCTCTGACTTGCCCTTCCTTGACAGGAAATTGCACCCCTAGGTGCTTCTTCTCCCACTGCCACTGCCCCAGGCCGAGGAAGATTGTGCCGGGCCAGGCCCAGGTGGAAGGGTGGGGAGATGGCTTTTTTGCACCCCCTGGCATTGGCGCCCAGGGCATGCGCCCTACCTGTCCCATCCTAGATATGCCTCTGACTCTCCCACTGCATTCCGATCACCCTCTGATCACCCTCCACACATTATCCATATGAAGGCAGTCCTATCCGTAGGAAAGGTTGAGTCACTGGCCCCACCCCAACCATTGCACAATTTGAGGTAAGAGGGTGGAATCTAGAAAATAAGGCAGTCCTTCTGGACTAAACTTCAGAAGTAACTACTAAATTATACCCAATTGTAATACTAAGGAATACTCAAGTTACATTATGATTGTAGTTTAAGTACCTTCAACCTTTTGATGGTAAAATTGGCTCCTTAGCTCCTTTTTATAGTTACAGAACAATGGCTTTACTAAATGACAGAGGAGGAATATCAAATTGTTCAAGTGTTGGTTTGTGTTCTTTTGTGGGTGTTGAGTTGACCACCAAGATGCATAGTAGGAGAGCCTGTTTTATACCACAGGCTAGCAGCTTGTAGCATCCAGATGTCACATACTTAAAAGCACATAAAAATAACTGATTTTGGTTACTTCTAAGAAACTGAATAATAACATTTTAAAAAATGGTAACTAAAAAGGTAACTAGCTACTGGGAGGGTACTATAATTGTTAACTCATTTGTTACCCTGTTTTCTGGGGGTCCCGGGAGGGACACCTAAATGTGTTCTCAATTATACAAGTTGGGGAAATTAGCCAAGAGCACAAGCTAGCAAGATGAGAGGCAGGGCAACGCAGCAAGATCTTTCACCCAATGACTACAGGGTCAGGCCAAGTCAAGGAGCACACAGAATTGAAATAATTGTGATTTTTATTAAAATACAATCAAACAGTGTATGCAACATACTCACGCAGAGAACTAAAGAAGTAAAGGTTGGAGTGGGATAGCAGGGTTTTTAGAGGAGTTGTTGGTTTGGGTAATACTACACCTGTCCTGAAGCCCGGGCAGTCTGCAGCAGAAGTTCGGAGATATGGAGTCTCAGTACGTGGGACTGAGGGGAAGGCTCGCCAAGCACAGCGGCAGCAAGGCTGGATGGAAATCGGGAGCAATCTGAGTGATCCAAGGAAGCTCACAAAGTCAGGGGTTTTTAAAGGGGAAAATGTAGCCACAGGCTAGTCTGTACTTGGGGAAAACAATGAGTTTTGGGCTGGAGACAAAGCCTCCGAAAGGTCAGAATTTAGCATGATTGAGTTAGGTCCGAATTGACAATAGAGTGGACAGTATGCAAACACAGAGAGCTTGACAGATGAGGATTCTTCTAATCAAGCTGCCTGCTCGGGGCAGGGAGTTCTTTGTAAGTTGCATGCATACATGATGAGGGTACTTCCGTGAGGTCTCCTGAAGCGGCAGTTTGGCTATTTCTGGCCAGCCTGTATTTATTTTGAATATTCCAGCGATCAGCAACCGAGCCTGTTTGCATGCTTGTCCGGGGGCCTCGCAAGCACGTGGGAAGGAATGGGTGAGGAAGGCCAAATTGTTGATATCAAAACGATATCTAATGTCACCCCAAGTGCGGCTTAGAAATTGCAGTAACAAATTGATCTTCAAAAGCAACTTTCCAAGCTTTGAGTCTGACAGGACTTGGGGCAAGGTATGAGAATAAGTGACCACAGTCAAATTGGGCAGCATGGGGCAGTTCAAAGGAAGAACCCAGTGGACATGAACAGGCAGCCAACTGAGGGCGGGAGAATCATGTCAAGGAACTGCTTTTCACAGTTCTTGATCTTTTGAATGCTGCTAAAGAGGTATAGGGATAAATATTGAGGGCAAGGAGCCTAAAGCTTTTATCTTCTTTCTTGCTCTTTACCTTGCCATTTAAGTCCTTTGTTTGGAAACACTAGAGAGACTGGGGATACAGCCTTGGAACACAAGGGGACCTTTCACACTACACAGTTATAGCACTATAATTACAATTTCACTGCTGCTGCTGCAGCCTATAGAATTCTGGAGTTTGTAGTTTGGGGAGGCACTGGCATGCTCTGGATGAGAATTCTAAATACCCCTTCTCGAAACTGAAAATCCCAGGATTTCACAGGATGGAACTGTGGGAAGTTAAACTGGCATCACAGCTCTGTAACTGCAAAATGTGAATGTCTCTATGGTATTTTTGAGCAGGAAACAGCATGATATGCCTGCAAATACATATCACATACATGGATGCACTGTCCTCAAAACTACTCTTGCAGACAGTAAATGCTGCTGAGGTGTTTGATGTACAGGCAATTAATTAATTAATTAATTAATTTGCCTTTAAAAAAATGTTTGGGCTGATTTACTGGTATACCATTTTCAGAAAACTTTTCTACCATTTCACCCACCTCAGTACAGACTGGGGATTTTGGCTTTATTTTTCTGGTGAGATGAAACTCTTTGGGTATGGGGAGGAATCTGAATGGCTACCATTTCTTTCCCCACAGAAAGCTACACACTGAATTTTGGGATTCAGCATGGCTGCCAGCATGGCTCCTGCCTCCTTTGCAGCTCAGTGAAGACTGCTATTATAATGTATCTACAGAAAACACACACACTTTTACCAACTGGTGGGTTATTACTCCAGATTGTTCAATTGGGCAGTTCAATCTCAGAAAAACAAAAAGAAAAGACAAGAGACTGCAGCTGGCTCATTAAAAATATAAAAACACTGTATGCTGTTTCAAGCCACCCTATTTTATATTTCCCAATCTAAACTGAAATGCATTTTGCTCTCAAGAAGCACATATTTTCAAAACTTCACCTAGTATCAAATATGAAGACAATCAATTTTGTCAGTGACATTTTCAAAGCAGCGGTAGCTGCAGGGTGTTGTTACTTCCAGTTCTCCAGATTTGAAACAAAAGAATGTTGTTTGTTTTATAATGATGAAATCAGGCGGTCAGACCAGAACAAGGAAAATTGCACTGAAACCAAAAACTCCTAACCAACTTACCCACAAGAAGCTAGCCACAGTGTTCCAGCAACTATTTGGCAGATAAACAGGGCCTAAGCCTTGAGGAACTTTGGTTGCCATGCTGAAAAACCTTCATCCATCTTGGTCAAGAAAGGCAACTCTTGAAAATTCTTGAATACAGTTCTAGGCACCAAAATTCAAGAAGGATATTGACAAGCTGGAATGTGTCCAGAGGAGGGGAACCAAAATGAAAACCTGGAATCCATGCCCTATGAGGAGTGGCTTAAGGAGCTGGGTGTGTTTAGCCTGGAGAAGAGAAGCTTAAGAGGTGCCATGATAGCCATATTTAAATACTTGAAGTGATGTCATACGGAAGTTTGAGCAAGCTTGTGTTCTGCTGTTCCAGAGACCAGGACAAGGAGTAATAGTGTCAAACTACAAGAAAAGAGAGAAAGAACTTCCTGATGGTAAGAGCAGTTTGACAGTATAATATGCTGCTTTTGAGTGTGGTGGAGTCTCCTTCTTTGGGGGGTTGGACTTGATGGCCCTTGTGGTCTCTTCCAACTCTATGAGTCTATGACTTTCATACAACCATCATGAGGGCAACTGAGGTTGAATACAACTGAGACTACTGTACTTTAGACACAGCATGAAATGGCGTGACACATTGAAAAAGGCAATAATGCTGAATAAACTGGGTACAGTAAGAAAAAGGAAGATCACATTACAAATGGATCGATCCAATCAAGGAAGCCACAGCCTTGAATCTAGAAGAACTTACAGAGAATTTTTGCAAACTCAGGTAGTGTTGTTAATGACCGGGGCTCTTGGAAGTCTCTCATCCATACATAGAGTTGGCATAGGTTGAAGCCAACTTGACAGCACACAACAACAACAAATCATGAGGGCCAGCACTTCCTTAGTAAGAATCAAGGAACTATCTAATGGCAGATGCTTGAGAGCAAAAGTGGCATCATCCTTCCCCCAATTATTCCTGATTTTCTAAGCCATTTCCCCTGTCTTGGGTGGCAGGGCTGTTTAAGCCGCAAAAATTGGATGTCACCTCCATAAACTACGGCCATTTCTGCACTAGACTGTTATAGTGCTATTATTCCACTTTCAACATCCTATGGAATCCTGGGGTTTGCAGTTTAGGGAGGGGCCTCAAAGGTGGAATAATAGCACTATAATATAGTGTGGAAATGGCCTATCTTTCTGCCCTCAGGTGTGGTGGAAGACCTTACAATTCAACTACCAACCCAATTGACTTTGGCAGACAGAACGGAAAATGGTGTCATCTGGTTTTTGCCTCAGGAGAAGGGAGGAAGCAGCTCTGTTCGCTATAGGATTCTGGGGGCTGTTCAAATAAGCAACCTGTCCAAGCCTGGACATTTTATGTTCGGGTAAACTAAGGAACAGTGTGAAAGTTGGCCCCGAGAGAGGCTTACATAAGCTCCTGACAAAAAAGCTTTGACTAGTAACAGCTTGTCACTAAGGAGCCGAGCTTCCCCACAGCGAATGCCAAGTTGCTTATTCAGCCTTAGCCAGACAAATTATGCAGCTCAAGGGAGGGCAGGGAAAATGCTGAGTGAGGCCCTGTCTCCTACCCTGTCACTTGATCAGCTATAATTAGCTTGCCCAAATAAAAAATTCATAAATGATGAGGCAAGGCAACCTTTCTTAATATCAATTATTTTAGCTGGGGAAAGGGAGGGAACAGGACTGAAAACTGCCACCTGCTACTTAATTTTGCTAAACTAATGCTACTGAATTTAAAGGATTTGATAAACAGATTATTGTCTAATAAGACCATGAGCTCTCCAAACAACAACATCCCAGAGACTACTTTCAAACTGCCAGTGGACCACTTAATTTTATTTATTTATTCACTTGCTGTCATTTTAGACCTCAGGATAACCAAAGTTCTTTGGGTAGTTTCCAAAATGTTTAAAAATATAAACTATGAACTATGAATGAATATAAAACCAGCAGCAAACAATTAAAACACAACAACACATAACAAAGAACTTTAGATACTTTTTTTGTTTCACTATGAATCAAAGCATGCAACTTATATTTTAGTAACGAGCCTGCTCGAGTCTTGTGACCTTTGAGGACTTTCTCTCTGTTCCACCATTCTCCTAGGTTTGTCTAGTATAGACACAGGAGGGAGACTTCTTGGTGGTAGCTCCCAGCTTGTAGGATTTCCCTACCGAAAGAGTTTCTGTTTGCCATTTCTCTGCTCTTTTACCCTGTAGGAAAAGGTCTTTCTGCTTAAACAGAGCTTCAGCCTAAACTGATATGAAGGACATACAATAGATGTATTATTATTAATATGTAATACATATTTTATGCTTTTTATTTAAAAAACATTGTATTTTAATAAGACTGATTAATATTTTTTAAACTTTTTTATTGCACTTTTTTTAGCTATTTTGGTTTAACTTACATTGTGAATGGCTTTGAGCTCCATTTTGAGAGAAGGGCAGATAAATCAAATAAATAAAATTAATGTTGTTTTCTTCATCCTCGTCCTCATCAGAAATCAGCCCCATGTTATTTTTTCCTTTTAATTTTTTTAATTGTTAAAAACACAAAAAGTACATTCATTCACAACTCATTACATTCCACATACATCGACTTCCTTCTAACTGGTCTTGGTATAACAACAATCTATGAATTTCATGTCTATTTTCCCATATTTAAAGCACTGACCTTATCCCATATATGCTGAAGAGTTTCTCATCTTATATACAAATTCCATTTTGATGTTACTTATATTTATGGAAAATCTGGTTTTATAACCTTATAGTCCTTTTTCTTCCGTAATATTTATACCTCATATTTATCTTTATATTTTTAAATCTGCTGTCACCAATTCACCCCATTCATTTTTCAAATAAGATATTACCATATCTCAGTCTTTCTCAAATTTATCTACAATCTTCTCTTTAATTAATGGTAGTTTATCCATCAAGATCATATCAATCAATTTTATCACCCAATCATTTCTCAGCTCCATGTTATGAAAATCACAGAGGCTTAAGTCAGGACGCAGATGATGGCATCTTTAGCTGACCACTGGGACAGGGGTGAGGCAGACACACCAGTTCAGCAGTATGAAAGACACAGGCCTTACAACAGGTATTGTTAACCTGTTCAGTAACCTATTCCTGGTCAAACTATAGTCATGAAAGCCCAAGTCCAGATATTTTTGACTTTCCAGCAACCTTTCCATGAATCACTTGAATAAAACTCCCAAAACTCCACGGGCCATTATTTAAGAATCTCTGTAGTTTGGAGATATTTTGAGGTATTATTTATCTAAAAGTTAGAATCTAGCTCTTGGATCTGGCTGATAGGTTCCTGTGCCCAGAACTTGGAGCATTGCTTTTTAAAAACAACTGATTATGTAACTTTTTTTTTACAAATGCCCCAAAAGCAATTGTTGAAGTTGCCTTTAGAAGAGGAAAAATCTTGTTACTTGTTGTGCTATGTGTTACATTTTTGGCTAGTTTAAAAGAACATTTTAGGACTTGTAAGAGAACAGCATAGGACTTGAAAGATTCCACTCAATAATTCTTCCAAAATGCCAAAAAATTAAACTTTAAAACTTTAAAACTAGAAAACATCATGCAGTTTTTAAAGTGTTGTCCTCACTTGTTATGCTACTGCTGAAGCCCTACTTCACTGCACCTTCATTATCTCAAAAGCAATGTGTTACAGATAACAATGTTACTTGGTAGCATATCATTTATATGCTTTTCCTGTACCAAAAGAGATTGCAAATTTAGGGGAGAAGAGGAAAAACAAGAAGGCGAAGGGGAGGCAGAAGTAGAAAGAAACGGATGTGAGCAAATCCAAATGCAGCTCCTTTTATATACACTTTAATGTCATATTTCATTGCAATCTCAGCTGAAGGTTTAAGTAGTCTCCATCCAGAAATACCTAACTTCAATGATAAGCTTACTATGGAAGTGTACCCCCTGCCATTTTGAGCACACACATAGGTTCCTTGACCCTATCAGATTAGAAGGAACTCTTTATTCCAGGTATCTCAGAAACCAGATTTGTTCACTGCTGATTGGCTGGCTATTCGGTCAGTCACAAAGGAAGTTACCTCTTTCTTTCTCAGGGCAAGGCTGTGCTTATTGGCCAGCCCTGGTGTTAATCATAAAACCAACTTTCTCCCATCTCCAAATAGTTTTTCAAGTGTTTAAAACACTATGGCTCAGATATAGGAAAAAGATGGGAGCAGCGGAACACTTAAAAGCATCGTGGGAAGAGATGAACAAGGTCATAAATATTTGTTGCATCTCTTTCTTTCTGGAGCTTGCTCTGTACCAATTTAGTGTAAGAATGTGAGAGACTTTAAGAAGGTTTCTGTGTAAAAAAAATCAAGAACTCTCATTTTACACATCTGCCTTTGTTGCCATCTTGTTCGGGAGCAGGGACAGTCCTGATTAATCCTCTCTCATTCCACTGTTTCAGCTGCTTTTAAAATGTCCCACTTTCTCTCTACTTTCCACCTCCTCTCCACTTTCTCCCTTCAGCTTACTTCAATTGGTGCAAACTGAGTTCAAAGTCCAAGCGTGAATTCAAATACCTCAGTGGAGGGAAGGGAGAGGAGGAGGGAGTCTTGCCTTTCCTTGTAGACTCAGGCAAAAACAAACCACTGCAGCATCTCCTAGCTTGTATGTTCTTCCTCATTCACATCTTTTGCCTGCTTGACCACACTCTAATGTTCCTTGACCACATGAGTTCCAGTTTTCATCTGCAAAATGTTGGAGGGCTGAGACTGACTGCTCTCAAAAACAAAATACTAGACGGGCTTGTGACACTGTAGGTTCATTTCCAGTCTTAAGTTGACTTCCAGCCTTGCAAGACTGGAAATTCCCTCCCAGTGCTTTTACTAGGGTTCTTGTCAGCCTTCCAAAGCTGACTTCCACTCATGGAACGACTGGCAATCTCCCAGCTCTATCAGGTATGCTGCCACCACCCCCCTGAATTATGAATTACTTAGACAGAACAGGAGGGACTCTGCCTAATCTCTAAGCGTAAGGAACTTCCACCTCCCCCTTCCCCTGAGTGAGAGGTCCTATGTAGCATGTGCCAACCCTGGCGTGGAAATGGAGAGAAACGGAGGTTTATAAAAGTGTTTTAATCAAGGCATGCAAATAAACAATATCACACTTGGGAGACCCCCTCTCCCAGGTACACTTAGTTACAAGAATTTACAAAACAGATATAACAGCACAGATACATTCTTAAGATCAGCCAATTCCCAAAATAACAACATTCCTAACGCGACTAACTACTTATTTCTAGTTACTCACAATTAGGTTACAGGCGTAGATGGTCTAAAGGAGAAGAGAGGGGGTCCAGGAGACACAGCATGCCTGCCAGCTCTCCTTTTTTTCTCTCTGTGTCTCTCTGTGTGTGTCTCTCTGGGCACATGGCCCCTCAGAAGTTTTATTTTCCTCCTTGGAAGGATCTGGAAGCATCTCCAAGATGCCCGCCTCTTTCCTTTTGGTTGGTCAATTCTCACCTTGTGACCTGTGATGCTGACCCTTTCCTTCTGGTTGGTCAACTCTCACCCTGTGACCCTTGATGTAATCCTAACATCTCATTAACCCTTGGTTTACCTGAAGAGAGAAGTGTCTCCCTTTGATAAGCCTAGATAATGGGAAGCCCCATTCCAGTAAGACAATCCTTATGCTTCTAATGCCAATGCTATCAAAAAAAAAAAAAAAAAGTGATATTTTTAACAGGTCCCATCAGATTCTGGTCATTTTATGCTACAAAGAATGCCTTTCCAGAAAGCTGACCAGAGCTGCCAGTCCCTACACAGCCTGTAGAAACCATGTTGACCAACATCACTTAAGCAGCCAACCAGTGGGCACAATTTGCAGCCTCTGAGAATTCCAATATGATCAGCTTCAAATCTCTTGCCTCCATATAAGAAGAGATCTAAAAGCAACAGGAAAGAAACTGGCTACCACGCAGCTGTGGCCTAAATGCTCTAAAGGTACCAGATCTTGTCTGATCTTGGAAGTAAATCAGGGTCCGCTCTGGTTAGTACTTGAAGGGGAGACCTCCAGTGAATACCAGGTGCTGTAGGCAATATTTCAGAGGAAGGAAATTGCAAAACCACCTCTGAGTACTCCTTACCTAAGAAAACCCTGTGAGATTCATGGAGTCACCATAACCTGACAGGCAACTTGAAGGCATAGACATGTGCGCGCGCACACACACACTGTGCAGCTGGTGTTTGCTCAGCAGTTGGCTGATGCTCAGAAGGGCTGCTCAGTTGACATGCTTTAATCAAATGGGTATCTCCCCCCACCCGAACACTTGTGCCACCCTAGCAACTGTGGAAACAGGCACAGAAACACAAAGATTAAAATACCCCCTAAAGAAGGAGTGCAATGAGGCGGGACAGAGCTGCACAGAGATCTGCAAGCAACCTCTGACACCTATAATTATCCACACACTACATGGGAGCAGAAGCCTCCAAGAATGTTCTGATGTGGCTGTAGTATGAGTTAATGGGTAAAATGGAAACTTGTGATTAATTCAGCAGCTGGTATGAATATATAGTACAGTATATTTAGAAAGGTACCTTGGTGACATCTTTAGTGGTTAAGAAAGAGCAAAGCGACTCTCTGCAGTAAAACTACTGCACACACTATAGCCATATTGTGGATACTGCAGTCTTTTATCATGGCTGTTTTAATTTTGCAATTTCGCATGTAAAGCAACAGCATTAACGAAAGGACTTCTTTTAAACCAGAGCTTTCCAAATTGTGTGTTGCGACATGTTAGTGTGTCAGTTGTGGTGTGTAAGTGTGTCGCAGGCCAGGCCCAGGTGGAGGGGCTGCCTCTCCTGCCGCCACTGTCCAGGGCCAAAGGAAACCCCAGCAAGCGGGGGCAGGTCCAGGTGGAGGGGCTGCCTCCACTGACTGAATTAATTACAGAATTACTGTGTCACGAAATGATGCATGTCTAAAAAGTGTGTCACCAACAGGAAAAGTTTGGAAAGCTCTATTTTAGACAAATATTGTAGCATTGTGAAGTTGGAAGGGCTCAGGACTGTAAGGAGACCTTTCCCCTCTAGGCCACATGCCATCCACAGACGTGTGATTCTCATTGCTGGACTTGAGCTGGGAAAAGTTAGATGTCTAAGGATGCCAAGTGTCAATGACCAGTTTGCATCTATGCCTACAGCAAGTCAAAAGGCAGAATGTCCAGACAAGCCACCTGGCTTCTCTCATTTTTGCAGTTCAGTAGGGATAATAACTATTTCTTATCTACTCTTTGCCAAGTCTATGAATATTCTCACTGTGAAAACCTGTGCGATCACTTGATACCTGAAGACTTCAGTCAGTTGAATAGGATTCAGTTTCTATCTAAAAAGGTTAAGAAAGCAAAGTCTGCTGTTGGATACATGCTTTTTCTTTAAAATAGTCTGTGCTGCACTTAATCAGATTTCCAACCTAACCTGCTTTCTTGCTCCATAACCATTTAAACAGCTTTGTAAATAGTAAATTGGGTTGCTTTAGTAAATCAGGCAACCTTAATTCCACTTCACAATGTGGAAAAGAGAGTTTCTTTCCAGCTTTTCTGCTTTTGGGAAATCTCTTCCTAACTGAAGAACCCGTAAATCAGTCTACCTATCCCCTGGTGCCGTACAAATGTGCTGGGTTATTAATCCTTCTCAGTTAACATGGCCAATGAAATGTCCAATATATCTGGAGAGAGGTAGCATGGTATAGTGATTAGAGCATTGAACTAGCACTCTAGGAAGCCAGGATTCAAATCCCAGCTCAGCCACGGAAGCTGGGAGACCTTGAGAAGGTCACACTCTCTCAACCTTGGAGAAAGACACTGGCAAACAGCTTCTAAATAAACGCAGCCAAGAATAATTTATGAAACGGTTGAAGTTGACTTGAGGACACATAAGAAGAAGAACAAAAACAAACTCTGGAGGGCACCAGCTGGAGAACAGTTTCCTTGGAATCTTTGAATGCTGCATCAGGTCTTATTTTAATAATTTTAATTTTTCAAAAAAAGAAATAATAAATAAAAACAGATATGTACATCTTTTAGTAATACAACATATAGTGGTAATATCTTCTTACAACAATTTCACATTTTTACAGTATTTCTTCCTAGCTTTTTTTTTGTAAGAGCTAGTAAATATGATTATTCGTTTTATAACATTAACCCTCAATTTGTCATCAATTACCTCTTATATATTGATCCAGCATTCCATTTATCTTGTCAATTAACTGTATTCTTACATCTTATCATTATTCTCCTAAATTAATCTAACTCTAGTTTTTAATTTACATTAGAAATATTTACTTTTATTATATTTATTTGTTTGTTTGATGTTTACTTTTTGTCATTTTGTTTTCTTATTTCTTTTATGTAGGTAAGATAACTTATATTACTCTCTGGTTCAGAAAATAAGAGTTTACAGGACCCCAATCTTTTGCAATCTTCTCATCAGTTTGCCCTCTAAGTCTCTGTGTTAAGTTATCTGCTAACCTAATTTCGTATAAGCTTTGTGTCCATTGCTCAATGTTTAGTATTTTTTTCTTCTTCCAAAGCTTTGCATACTCAACTCTAGCTATTGTTATCATGTATAGTAGAATCTTTGAGTACTTCCGCGTGCTTTGATCTCGTGTGTGCAGCATATTCGACAGATAGATTTCTGGTTCTTTTGAGAATTTCACTTGAAGAATTTTTTCAATCTTATTATGTATAGTATTCCAGTATCTCTTTGCCAGCTTACATGTCCACCATAGGTGGTAGGTTGTACCTACCTCCTCTTGGCATTTCCAACATTTCCCGGATCCTGTTTTATAGATTTTCTGAAGTTTATAAGGGGTCATATACCATCTATTAAAGATCTTCAAGTAATTTTCTTTTAGGTTTTGGGCCACTGTAAATTTTTGTGTGAACTTCCAACTTTGTTCCCAATGTTCCAATCTTATTGGGTGACCAATATTCTGTGCCCATTTGATCATTACATGTTTTAGCGTTTCATCTTCTCTCTTGTATATCAAAAATCTTTTATATAATTTGGCAATTATATGTGGCTGCATCAAGGTCTTGATCAGAACTACATTACTGCTTTGTACTACGATTCTCCCAACCCCCTCTACATTCTCTGGGAGTTGTAGTACAAAATACTAACTTTTCCAAGTTTTTATTCTGGTTGAAAATTCACTCAAGTCATACCGGGTGCTAATTTAGCTTCTTGAACATCGTTTCACTAGCGTCTGCCCTAGAATAGGAGGAGGAAGACCTCTGGTTTGTGGGATCTCCATTTTTTCAACCAACCACAAAACCAACTGGAAGATAATAACTCACAACCTGATAAATTGGGAAATTGTGGCTGGAGATCTGACATTCTTCTGACACCCACTGCTCTGTCCAGATATCCAAACCTATTTTCTCCCACATCTATCCAAAGAGACATCTTTTCTTGCAACTCTGCATTTGTTTATTTGATTATGTATTAGTTAGACTGACATTTGCTTCCCTTCAAGAAGCTCAAGGCTCCATCAGTCGCTCTCCTTCTCTCTCACTTTATCCTCACAACAACTTCCTGGGATAGTCCAAGCTGCCTGGCTCAAAGTCACCCAGAGAATTTCATAGCTCAATGGGGATTTGAACTGGAATATTCCAAGGGCCAGTCCAACAGTCCACCAGCTCACTGGCACTCTTGGCTACAGAAGAAGACTGTTGCCCCCTTGGTAAACCCTGTTCCGGGGTCTACAACTTTGATATAAAAATTAATCTAACCCACCAGAGAGGTCACCTGGATGAGCATGTAGGCAACAACTGTCGTACGATCAAAAGAACCAGGTCAGGCCAGTAAACTCCCCAGTCACGTAGCCACAGGAGACCTCAAGCTGTGCCAACCCATGGTGGATGAAAGATCATCAGCCTTTAAGGAGCCAACTTGAAGAGATTAAGAGTTTTCCCACAAAGTTGGGCACTGGAAGCAATAAAACCTCATCAGTCAAAATCCATCTACATAAACTCACACTGCAACCCAAAGTGGCAGAAGATCCTGATACTTGGGTAACACCTTGTTATCTTCCAATATCAAAGAAGGTGCCGGTGTGAAGTTGTTTTCCGTTGCTGTCCCCTTTGTTCTCCCTGGGAGAGGATTTGCCCTCAAGGTAAATTTTTCCTACAAATAGTCCCCGTTTTTGACTAATTCTTTGGATGCCTCCTAGTCATACCAACTGGCCGGCCCCCCTCCTGATAGCCGTGTGATCCCCTCAGTGTCTCTTTGCTGAGTTCCTTTTCTTTCACTGCTTTCCAGACCAAGGACTTCAGGAAAAGGTGCAGCATCAGCCAAACTACGAATCCTTCAACAATCCCTCTATCTTATTGCCACTTTTTATTTCTCTTTAGCCCTTGGATGTGTGTGTGAGTGTTTGCATTGATAAGTGCTACTACTGTTTAATAAGGTCATTCATTGGACCTTTTTCTGTGATTTCTGACTGGGCCTGACCCCGTAAAAACTGGTTAAAAGATCTCAATAGGTTACCCTGCCTCTCGCATTGCTATTGCTTGTGCTCCGTTGAGCTTACTTTCCCCACCACTTGGATCATATCGAGGTGTCCCTCTGGGACCCCCAGATTTTCAGGGTAACAAGACATACCACCATATTTGCTGGTGTATAAAACACACTGGTGTCTAAGATGCACCCCATTTTCAAAAGTATTTTTTTTGGGGAAAAGTGAGTCTTATACACGAGCAAATACAGTAAGTTGCAGGGGTAAAATCTGCAGACACCAGATTATGGATTGAAGGCACTTAGTGCAGTGACCGTACTGAAGTTAAGCTCTTCTGTGCCTAGATGGGAGACCATCTGGGAAGCCTACATGTACCAGAGTGGTTTCCATCATGAACAAAAGTTCAAGAAATGAATGCAGCTACACAACATATCAAGCATGTGAGGCAAACTATTTTCCAGGGAAGAGGTTTTTTATCCTTCTATTGAGGAACTTCGATAAATTTCCAATTACCACAATTTTACCTCTAGACGGGAACAAAATATGAAATATCACAACTAGTGTAAAGGACACACCCACAGCCCAGCATAACAGTACTTACGACTTATCTCTTCGGCAGGCCCGCCTCTGAGGACTGGCTTGTCTTCTACGGGGGGACAAGGACTTTCCTCGTGACCTCTGCTTGACTGGCGAATGGGCACTTGCGGGCTTCAAAATCTGCAAGAGGGCAACTAGTTAATTAAGAAAAGTTTTCCTTTGTAATGCCTGGAATTTTTTTTTTTCATATAAAAGAAGCAGTTTTTATTGACTTAGCTTATAATCAGCCATGAAATGTTTGCATTTTATAAAACTCCATAGCACTGTTTAGAATACTTAGAATACGTACTTACATCTTGGACTTCTACTCCTAGAGTTTCCAGAAGAAATGCTGGCTGGGGAATTCTAGAAGTGATAGTCCAAAAGAAGTAACATTTCCAAACATTTTTGTGATTCAAAGTTGCTGAAGGTTTTCTTCTCCATTTTGTTATACACAGGGATATACAAAGCTATTTAGATTAAGTCAAGCCATTAAGTCAGGTCCATAAAGTTTGGTTAAAAATACTTGCAGCAGCTCACCAGAGTTTCTGGCAGGGGTCTTTCTAGCTCCTCCTAGAAAACTGAACTTGAGGCCCTTTTCCTAGACTTCATAAAAGATAGTATCATGAAATCATAGAGTTGGAAAAGATCACAAGGGCCATTGAGTCCAACCCCCTTCTGCCATACAGGAATACGCCATCAAAGCATTCCTGTCAGATGGCCTGTCAGGGTTAGCAAGATCTGGCTTCTCTCAGCATGAGTAGAGTTTGAACTGTGAAGTAAGGCTTCCCTGCGGCAGAGGTTCCCAGTGAAGCAGAAAAAATTCCAGAAGCACATTAAGTAGGCTTAGAGGCAGAATTTACTGCTGCACTCTAAGATAAAGGCACTTGGCAAAACATTCCAGCAGCAATTGAACAAGTAAGAATAACAGAAGATAAACAGGCAGCATCTCCCCTTACAAAATGTAAACTGTCAGCAGCATGACGGGTCCAGCTAGGCAATCCTGACTGGCAACTGGTAAAGGCAAATACCAGCCTTTTTATGTCTCCTTGTCACCCTGAACAAGTGGGGTGACCCAATCAGTGTTCTCGCATGTGGCCTTGTCCACTATACAAGTCATAGCCAAAACAATCCTGCTGACCTTGCAGCTGCTCGTCTGGCTATATCACCTCTTCCTCTGCCATCCACTCAGAGGAAACCATGCCTGCCTGGCATATAATCTTGACATGGCCATCCAGCCTCTGTTTAAAAACCTCCAAAGAAGAAGACTCCACCACACTCCAAGGCTGCACATTCCACTGTCACACTGCTCTTACTGTCAGGAAGTTCTTCTACCTCCCAATATAAACCGGCCTAGGGATTAAAATCCTCAAGAGAGGGCTTTCTCTCAGTCTCATCACCATTATAGTCATGTTTGGTGAGAACATGTGGGAGAGTCTTTTCAGCAACTGCTGCCAGACTGTGGAATTCCCTGCCGTGGAAGCTCGGTTCTTTTGTCTCTTTCTGCCCACCTTTCTATTCACTCATCCCCTTGAGTGTTAGCTGTCTGATATGAAAGGTCTTTTAATTGTGGTGTGTTGTAATTTTAACATTTTAACAGCCCTTCAAAACTATTCTAAATCAATGTTTTTAGCATGATTACATGTTTAATTTTTTAATATTTGAATTATACATTGTTTTAATTATGTTTTCTTTCAGCGCATATTACAAGCCGCCTTGGATCCCATAAAGGAGAAAGTGTGTGTATGTGACTTCAAGTTGCCTGTTGACTTAAAGCAATCCCATGAATTTCATAGGGTTTTCTTCATCAGGGAATATTCAGAGGTGGTTTTACCAGTTCGTTCCTTTGAAATACAGCCTACAGCACCTGGTATTTGTTGGTTTCTCCCACCCAAGTACTAACCAGGGGTGACTCTAGTTAGCTTCCAAGATCAGACAGGATCTGGTGCCTTTAGGGTATTTAGACCTATGAAGAAAAGTGGGATATATTAAATAAATAAATACTTTCAAAGCATATACTCCATACCCTTCAGAGTCTCACAAATGGAAACTGGGACACTCATGGCAAAGCAGCATCAGAGTGCAGTCACATTATTAATGAGGAAAAACACACAAACTAGGAAAGGCTGCAGCACTTTGCTTTTGCCCGAGCCTACTGGGAAGAAAAAGACTCACCTCCTCCTCTCCCCACTGCTGAGTTAATTGAGTACAATCTACCTGTGTACTTTGTATCAGTGTGTATCAGCTGAAGTAAGCCAAGGGCAAAGGGAGGAAGTGGGAAGAAGAGAGTGAAAATTTTAAAAGCAGCTGAAAAAGAGGGGTGATTGAGGATTAATTGGGAATGCCTCTGCTAAGTTGGGAACGTGGAGGGGTATGATGGTCTATACTAACCCAAATTCTCCAACTGCTGAAGGAGAAAAGAGAAGCACTGCTTCTACCACATCATAGCCTCTCTCCCTACTTTCAACATCACTCCCTGCCCCCGCCCTCTATATCACTGTTGGCACTTGCCTTGCCTCTGCCTCACCTGGACAGAAAGTGGACATGTTCCGTGGAGATCGACATAATTTTCCACAAAGCTGGCCAGGCTCATATGCAAGATTCTGGGCTTTTTCGCACTTGGCAAAGAAATCGCCCCGTTCTGGTACTCACCAGACTGGAGTGCTCCCTCAGAAGATCCAGGCTGATCTGGAGCAGTGCGTGGCCGTGCTACACACTGCTCCGGGGACGAAAATGGTGGCTTCCGATTGGTGGATGCTCGCCAGCCTAAAGCCCGCCCCAGAAGATCTGCAGGCTCGCACTAGTGCGAGCCTGCAAATCTACACCGGAGCACAGCCACGGAGTGGGGGGCGCCGCGCTGTTGAAAGACCTGTTTTAAGTGGTCTTTCAATAGCACGGCGAGTGACCACTTCTGCTCGTTCCGGAGCGAGCTGAAGTCCAGAACTACAGAAAGTAGTCCAGACCCAGTCCGCCCCCAAGTGCAAACGTCCTCACTGGAGGACGCTTTGCCCCGTTGCAAAAACAAAGTGCAGAAAAGGCCTCTGATAGGCCCTTCCTTAGACCCACACATGGTAGGCAGAATACCATAGCTATATTATGGTTATACTATGGCTATGTTAAAGCCCTACATGGTTTGGGTCCAAGTTGCCTGCAGGATCGCTTCATCCCATACAATCCTCCTCAAACACTCAAGTCCTCTGGGAACCATTTACTTGAACCAGCCAGAACTACACTGGCAACGGTCACCCAGAGAAACTTCTCATCAGCTGCCCCTAGACTATGGAATGGCCTGCTGGAAGAGATTTGACAGCAAAATACGCTGTCTGAATTTTAAAAAGTACTAAAGATCTATCTCTTCGGCAGGCCTACCCAGTCACTTTTTAACTATGAATTCTAAACTGATATATTTTAAATGGTTTTATGTGTTTTTAGTGTATTTTAATATACCATGTGTTTTTAATCATATTTTAATTTACGTTGTACCCTGCCTCAAACCTTGGGGAGAGGCAGGTAGAAACGGATCACCATCATCATCTGCCACCCACACAGTTAATTTCGCAGGTAGAGACAAGCTGAGAGCTAGGAATGACCCCTTATGAAGTCACAGAGGACAACCTCTAGCAGTGTTAGAAGGGCATCCCTACGAGGGTGATCCCCTGATCGTGCCAGTCTCTTAAGTATCAATAGCTGATCCACAAAGTATGCCATTGATATTTTTAAAAAGTCTAACAGCTGAAAAAAGATATATACACACACTCCTTTTTGAGGCTGTGCTCTCACCTTGAGAGTCCTCCTCCTTGCCTTGAAGACTGGAAAAGAGAGGTCAGGCCCTGAGACGTGGGAAGCTTGCTCCCAGAGAATCCTGTCTACAATGCCTGACTGAGAAGAAAGGCCTTTTGGAGCCAGGCACTTGGGGCCTGTGTGGCTTTGGGGAGCAGACTTGCTGGAGTTGCAGTTGTGGTGGGGAATCTCCTAGTGGGAGGCCCGGTCCTGATGCTATGCTGCCTGAAGCAGGTGACTCATTCTGCCATCTGCCCTAGCACTATAACCTACAGCTCTTCTCTGATTAAGGGCCGTCTGCCACTAGGTTTTTCAAAATGTTTTTTAAACATTAGTTTTTCTTTGCATCCGTTTGTGCCACAGAATCTATGGGCAATGCTTTTAGTTGTGTTCATTTTGCTGGAGCACTTTCATATTTCAAGAACTTAACAAACTGATATTCAGAATGTAGATAAGTACTGTTTCAAGGCACTTATGCTAATGTTTTCCTGCCAGACTATGCACACAAATATGGTTGTTGAGGACCATGAAGACTTAGGGAGCTGGGTATGTTTAGCCTGGAGAAGAGAAGGCAACATGATAGCTCTTTTTAAATGTTTGAAGGGATGTCCTACGTAGGATGGAGCAAGCCTGTCTTCTGCTGCTCCAGAGATTAGGACATGGAACAATGGCTCCAAACTTCAGGAAAAGAGATTCCATCTAAATATTAGGAAGAATTTCCTGATGGTAAGAGCAGTCTGACAGTGAAACACACTGCCTCAGAGTGTGATGGAGTCTTCTTTTTTGGAGGTATTTAAACAAACACTAGATGGTCATCTGTTGGGAATGCTTTGATGATGTATTCCTGCATGGCCAGGAGTTGGACTCAATAGCCCTTCTGATCTCTTCCAACTCTATGATTTTATGATTCCAAAACTAACAGTGTGATTTTCTCAACCTCACTTACTTGGAAATAAATTTGCCCCCAGTCTAATCATGGCACTTGTTTTTTTGGTAAATGTACTCGTGATTTTAGGATAACAAGAACGCTTGCTGCGTTTGAGGCAGCTCTGAAAGAAACCTGTTATAGACAGAATGATGGCACCTCTAATCACTAGCAGATGGTCAGAAATATATGAAATCCAATTTTTAATCAGTGGTATCAAGGCTACCAGCCTGCATCGGGTGGATGATTCTGTCCATTTTTTAGTAAATGGATAGAACCGTTGGAGAAGGACCCAAGAGGCTATAAAAGTTATTTTTTGGACTACAATACCCAGAATCCTTCATCTTACACAGCCCATGAAACTTTTTATTCATCCCAATTTATTCATTCATTCGTTTATTTATTCATCCCAATTACGGCCACATGTACAGCCCACTCCAAACCAGAGCAGAGTTTGAAAAAGTTAAATTCAGACTACAGCTCCCAAATTTGTAGTAATTTTTTTCATACTCTGTTTCAGTACCAGATTATAATCCCAAACATCATCTTTAAAAAATAGACAGATACTATGAAACAGACAAACTGAAAGCGACAAACTGAAAGCAACATCAAATATATGTGAGAAGCTATTCGATATCTATGCAAAGGGATCTTACAAATTTAAATTTAGCCAATCACACATCCAATATCATGGTATGGAACATGTGGTCTACCAGATGTTGTCAGGCTGCAACTCCAATTAGTCTTAGGAAGCCATAATTAATAGTGAAAGATCTTGGGAGTTTCAGTCCAACAACCTCTGTAAAAAATTGGCTAGTCCACACACTAGTTAGGAGTAGAAAAATGTCTTAACCCAGTTCCAAAATGAATATAATGCTGGGACCAAGTGGGAGTCATGGGGGAAGTTTTTCATAGGTGAGGGGCCACATCTAAAGAGTAACTGTCCCTTGCCACCAGCCTCTGAGCCTTTCTGAAAGGAAGTGCTCAGAAAAAGTCTCAGATACTGATGTCAAATTATAAGTAGGTTCGTGAAAAGAGATGTGTCATCCTGTGTCTTTATAGGTTAAAACCTTTGAACTATGACTGGAAACATATTAGCAGCCAGTGCTATTGAACCAGAATAGCTTTGGCTTCCCATGATCATTCTGGTTGCCAAACTCTGCACTAGTTGCATTTTCTGAACCTTAAAGTAAGGCAGCCCCATGCCTCGTGCATGCCAGCAACCTAACCTGGAGGTTACCTGAGCACAAACCACCAAAGGTTGGTTATGCTTGCTTACCTAGGAATGAGGCTGGACTACAAGGCAAGGCTACAAGCCATAATGTGGAATAGTTGCAGAGCAGTAGTCTTGCTGTTTCTGTTAGTGGAAATACCTTTAGCAATTAGACTTAACAGAAGTAACACACACAGAGCCTTGACCTGCTTTTTACTTATTAATGATTTTGGATGAAATCAGATGAATCACATGAGAACCTTCCCTAGGAATATAGCCCCCCATAGTCACCAATACAAGCTATATTACATGACTCAACTGCACCTTTCCACATCCCATCACAGAAATGACACATACCTTCATTCTCATATCCCTGGCATATTTCTCCAACTCCTTCCTGATCTCTGACCGCATCATCTTTGACATGTTGAGCACCAACTGCTTCCACTCAATTGGCTGAAAGCTGTGTGGCTCATGAGGGACATACAACCCAATTTTCACTTTCTTCACAGAGTGTAAGTACTTTTTATAAGACTCTTCAAATTCAAAGATGAGGTCACTCAGAGTTCGGTAGATCAACGGTTTGTCCATCAGCTCTGATCTTCGGCTCATGCCCAGTGATCCATATCGGCCATTGAAATAAATTCCAAGCACCACATGATGAAAATTGTTCCCTGAGAAATGGGATTTAAAGCTAATTGGGAATCGTTCCACGGAAGGCTGCCCATTGGTTAAATATCTGGCAAGGCGGATGTCAAGGCAACAACAAATGAAGACACCAAAGGGAAGGAAATGTTTGATATAAAAAAATAAACCTTGCTCTTTCTTGAGACCTTCAACTTCCTGCAGCTGGTAACAAACTATTATGCCAAGCAGTTAAGACAGGACTGAGGATGAAAAAAGAGGAATGTATAAGAAGAAAGTTTTTACAACTAAGGAAGTTACATCAAATAACAAGCCATAAAGATATATATGCATGGGACATTCTTGAAGTACAACTCAAGAAGTAGCAACGTTACAAAGCCATATGCAAACTGTCACTCAGGTCCCAAATAAACAGAAAATTTCTATCAAGCAACTATCTACCATATTCCCTGCTCTACACATGTTGAAGATAGTGGTCTTGTCTCAGGTTATCCGCTGAGGGAAGTTGGGAATCTGGAACTCTGGGCCCCATCTCAGCCCTGTTTTCCATAGACAAGGGGTGGGTAATAGTGGAAGACCAGGGGACTGCATTAGTTCCCCAGAAGAACTTGGAAGGCTGTAATGGTTCCTGGGGGGCGGGAATCCCTAAAAGCCTTCTAGGGTGTATAGGGGCATTCTCACCATGTTTTTGAGCCTTCCTGTGTCCTTAGAGGGTATTTTTTGCAACAATTTTCAAAAATTCATTTTGACTTCTGGGGGTCATTTGGGAGCATTTCGGAGCAAAAAACAGTTTGACCCCTGGTGACCTTGGGAGCCATAAAACAGCCCTGGGAAGCTACACGTAACCCACAGACTTCTCTTTGCCCACCCCTGCCCTTGACAAAGGCAGTCAATATCTTGGGCTCTCACAGCCACATTATTAGTGTTTCCATGAATCCTTCATGTACCAGAAAGCTGTTTAAACATGGGAGAACTTTTCAGCTGATGGTTTTGCTTCAGATAATATCTGTGCAGCCCCTGACCGATAAAGACAAAGTCCAGCGCAATGCCCCTAAATATCAAGATCAAAATAGTTGGTGGAAATCTTTGGTCTGACTGCCACGGGCTTTCACAGTTTTTGCAGTCTTTCTGTACTGTTCCTAATGATCTCTAAAGGCACTTCAAGGACCAAATATAACACACGATCTAACAGGGTACACCACACTGTTTCCCTCTGTCACTCAAAGACATTGGCCATTTCTGCACAACGGGCCGGTGCTGCTTCTGGGACAGGATGGCAGCAGTCAGCAAGTCCTGCTTCCACATGACGCTGTCACGGGCCCATTGCCATCCCATTCCTACGCGTTGTGCTAGCACAGTTTTCACTGTGGAAGCCGTGGAAGCCCAATGGCAATGCTTCATTCTGCAGTGCAGCAATGGAAAGTGCCCAGCTACGCTGCAGAAGAAAGAGGTGGCACCATCACGCTCCCTTTCACATGGAGCGAGCTGGTGTGGAGGGGAGCATTGCTGACGCACTCCCTTCCAGACCCAGGATTGCAGCACAATGACGTGGAAGAGCATCATCATGCGGAAATGGCCATAAAGATTCTGAGAGTACTAGTGCAAAAACGCAGGTTTTCTGAGCTCTGGATAAGTCTACAGTGCTTGATTCTGATCACAACTACCCATCAGTGCAGAAGCAAAGAAATCACATTACTGGGACCAAATCCTCAAGATATAATTACTCATTGCTCTTGTTACTTGTTGCTACTGTTTCTTATAAACAGGAATAAGGGTTAGATTGTTAACATGAACCCTTCTAATTCACACTTCCCAAACTGATACACAAATCAGAAATTATACTTCAACATTAGCACTTCTAATTTTGTAATGATGCTTGCCATTTTTTTAAAAAATATGTACATTGTGGGAAATGTGGCAATAATATATAAAACTATGGCCCTTTTCACATGCATTTTTTTTTTGCACGAGCACCCCTTGAGGATCGCATGAATGGGAGCATTGTTTTGTATAACGCACTCGCACTCACACAACGCTCATGAGGCCAAAGCGGGCCATGCAAGCATTTTTTTATTTTCGGCTGTAAGCCGAAAATACTGCGTGCTTGCGCAATGCTCGTGGCACTCTTACGCATTTACCTGCATGCGGTGCTTTGCCGAGCCGAGCCGGTCGCACTTCCTTCCCCCAGTGCAGCCTACAGCTCCCAGACTGTGCTGCGGAAGGAAGGAAGGGGCGCTAGCGCAATAGTTGCGCTACCAGGAAGCCGATGTGGGCGGCAGAAGGGCTGTCGTGAGCAGTGAGTGCGAGCGGCTGCTCGCAAGAGCACTGCTCCCCACTGCCACGATGAAGGTAAGGTGCGAAAAGGGCCTGCATTTTATTAGTGAAATGGCTTGCCAAAAAAGTATATATTCGGCAAAAGTATGTACAGAATGTACATATTTTTGTACAGTATGTACATTATGTATGGAATTGGGAGAACTGTACACAAAATACTCATACATACAGGGTTTCACAGATCAATGCAGAAATGGAATGAAACAAACTTAATGCTAGAAAAATGAGAAACAGAAAAAACCTGAAACGGGCAGTTTAGGACACCCCACTTATAAATTAACCACATATATCTAACAGATCACACTCTCAGGCCCAGAAAACCCCATGATAGGGTCACTGTAAGTCAGAAATGATTTGAAGGCACAGAACATCATCATCATAATGGATCAACTATCCAAGCAGAGAGCTATAGTTTTAAAAGATTACCATACAACCTTTCAGTCTAACTTTTCTAGGGCAATATTAGCGTGAACATAGTCTGATTTACACAAATAACGTAATAAAACCAATATGTCTCTTTGCAGATTAGCAGTAGCAGCTGCTGTACTTTGACGAACATTAAGATAAGTAAATGTAAAACCAAAATCACAGCTACCTTTCAATGCCTATTGTGTTTCTTTTTCTATGTAACTGAGTCCTAGATCTTCCACACCTTTTGTTAGCTTCTATCAAAATTTTCATGCAGTGAACTTCCAATTGTTCCTTGCAATACAAAGGAGTTGCAACTCCATTTGACTCTAAGCTGCTCTTTGATAAGCCTATACAGCTGTTCCCTGTAGCCATCTGTCCCCTAGGTTACAGGTTACCAGGGCATTGCAATTTAATCTCATTAGCTCATTATGTCTAAAACAGAGGAGAAAAAGTCCTTCGGAGGAAGGCCTTGAACATTTCACAGAAACAATGGCTGGGGAAGGAAGCCTGGTATATGACCATCTGAAACCAAATGCAAGCCAATTGCTTCGAGTCACTCTCTTTCTCTCTCTCTCTCTCTCTCTCTCTGTTTTTGAGGGACCCTGTTCCTATACATCTTTGACAGCTGTGTAACAGCATCAGTGCAACACATAAAGCACTCTCCACTTTGCATGTAAGAGATGCAGCATGGAACTATTAAAAAAAAACCTTGTAATCATCTGGTAATGCAGTCCTATGCATAAGAACTCAGGGCCTTTCCGCAGTGTTACAGTGTTACAATTCCATTTTCAACATTCTGTGGAATTCTGGGGTTTGTAGTTTACTGAAGCCAAACAGCAATCTGGCTGAGAATTCTGTGCCCCTCCCTAAACAGCAAACCCCAGGATTCCATAGGATGTTGAAAGTGGAATAATAGCACTATAACAAAGTAGTGCAGAAAGCCCCTCAGAAATAAATCCCATTAAATTAAGTGAGATTTGTTCCCAGGTGAGTGTGTATAGCCTCACAGCCTTGAAAAATCTACCCTGGTTAATAGATTTTAAATCAGTAGGTGCCCTTGGGCATGTCATACACTTTCAGGCACCAGAAAACCTTGTGATAGATTTATCTTAGGGTCACCATAAGTCAGGGCATTTCATAGAATCATAGATTCTATGATTCTATGAAATGCCCTGACTTATGGTGACCCTAAGATAAATCTATCACAAGGTTTTCTGGTGCCCTTGGGCATGTCATACACTTTCAGGCACCAGAAAACCTTGTGATAGATTTATCTTAGGGTCACCATAAGTCAGGGCATTTCCACACTAGACTGTTATAGCGCTATGATTCCACTTTCCACATCCTATGGAATCCTGGGGTTTGCAGTTTAGGGAGGGGCCAGCTGGCCCCTCCCTAAACTGCAAACCCAGAAGTCCATAGGATGTGGAAGGTAGAATCATAGCACTATAACAGTCTAGTGCGGACAGAGAGTCAGAAATGACTTGAAGACCTACAGCAATAACAGCTTTTGAGAGCCAGCATGGTAAAGTGGTTGAACATTGTACTACAACCCTGGAGACCAGGGGTTGATTCCCTGCTCAGCCACAGAAACTCACTGGGTGACCTTGGGCACATCATACCCTCTCAGCCCCCAGAAAACCCCATGATAGGTTCGCCTTAGGGTCACTATAAGCTGGAAACAATTTGAAGGCACAAAACAGCAACAAGGCATCATACACACCCTTTAACTTTTCCCCATTTTGGTGTGTTACAGCCTGGCAGTGAAATGGATTTAATTGTCACTGTAACCATTTGATGTACACAGGATCATCACCACTGTGAAGGTACACTTTTTTTTTTATTGTGGCACCAAAGTTACATAAACATAAGCACACTAGAACTTGTTGGTTGTACAAGTATTTTGCCCCTGACTCAGTACCAGCCGGGAGTCCTGTTAGCAGCAATTTTACAGTTTCAAGACTTCTTAGGTAAGTTTTGTTCACCTTTCCTGCCCATTTTTCTTGGCAAAATTGTTTCAGCTCTTCAGGATTTCCTGTAGAATTGCTGCATTTATCTTGCCCTTCATCCAGACCACTTTCCCAGTCCTGGCTAAGGAAAAGCAACCCCAGAACATGATACTGCCACCACCATGCTTCCCTATGGAGATCACGTTCTCAGGGCAAGCAAGTGTTGTTGGCTTTGTGGAATGCATAGCATTTTATGCCAAGACCAAACAATTCAGTTTTGGTCTCATCAGACCAGTGAACCTTCTCTCATATGTTTGCTGTGTCTCCCATATTCCTTTTTACAAATTCCAAATTGGCTTTTATCTGTTTCATCGGTGGCTATTTTCTGGCCAGTCTTCCATAAAGCCTGTGTAGTGGGAACACAAAGGCAAGGAGACCACGGAAGATAAAGGAAAAAGAGTTTATTAAAAATAGCGGCCGGGCTTCTAGGCTGGAATCCCTTCCAAAGTGCCAAGAGAGCCCTAAGAGAAGTTCACAGAAGGGTTTTATACACTTCTGACACAAAGACATCCCCTCGCCCCCACCTGCTTACTTTCTATACTTTACTTTCACCTCTTATCATATGCGTTCGGGCAGCAAAGTATACCATGACCCTGGCTCTCTTGTGCCTGGCAGAGATGTCTGCTATCCTTCAGTGTTATCTATCCTTGCATACCATTCTCAGAGGGAAGTGGAGAGAAGCGTCCTTCAGTAGCATACATTCCTCAGAAGTTTACTTAAAGTGTGACTAAATATAAGTGAAAGGTCCTAATGTGACAGGCTCCTAAGCTAACCAAGAGAAAATCTACTAATAGCAATTAATCCATTATTTGAAACCCTTAACAATCCCCTTCACCTGGATTTGTGGACATTTTCTTCCATCTCTGTTGAGATCTGTCCATCACTCTCAGTGCAACATTGGCCTCTTGTTTGCGTCTTGACTTGTACTCTTGTTACCCTTCAATGAATTTTGGGGAGACAGCCTTCTCCAGGCAAAATCACGGTTGAGCCATATTCTTTCCATTTTGTAAAATGGTACACTGAGGAATGTACAAAGTTTGAGATATGTTTTAATAGGACCGATTCTGATTGGTGCTTCTGCATAACTTTCTCCTGGACTTGTAGTAACTCCTTGGCCTTCATAACACTGTCGGTGTAGAGATGCTCTCCAACAGCTTCTGGGGCCTTCCAGAAACAGATGTGCTTAATCTGAGATTAGGTGGTACTGGAATTACACACAGGTAGATTCCGCTCCATTACTTATGTAACTTCCAGAAGCACTGGTTTGGATCAGAACTTATTTAGGCATGCCACAGCAAAGGAATCATGGTGAATACATATGCAAGCCAGTTTGGTTTTGATTATTTAACTTTTGTGCCACAACGTTCATACATGAGCCATGTCAGCTCCAGGGAAGTTGTGGTTCTTTCCTCCACCTCTGTTCTGGAGCACATGAGACATGGTATGGCAGTAAGATGCTGTTGTCTTCAAGTTGTTTGTGACTTGCAATGACCCTCAGGTGAACCTATGATGGGGTTTTCCTGGCAAAAATTGTTCAGGTTTGCCATTGCCTTCATCTGAGGCTGAGAGATTGTGATATTTTGCAAACAAATACGTAACAAAAACCATGTGAGGGCAGGATCAGATATCACACAATTGTGCTGGAGTATACATATTGGTGAAATGTAAAAAAAATCAAGAGTTTTCTTACAGGTGAAGTAAAAAAATCAGAGAGTTTTCAAACCTCAAGAAAGTAAGGATTTCCACAGATGAAAAAAAAAGGACCATGTGTGCATAAGATCCCGTTAGAAAGCTCAGGAGCAAGATGTACCTGATTTTTCTTGCTGCGTTTACTCCTAAAATCAATGGGAATATTATTACATCATAAATCACAGCATCAATTGCATCATAAATTTCTTGGTAAAGTGGAAGGCATTAGGAAAAGAGGAAGGCTGCATTACAATTGGGTTGACAAATTCAATCTAGGAAACCATGGCCCTCAGAATGCAAATTCTGAGCAGGGCTGTTAATGACCGGGGCTCTTGAAGTCTCTCATTCACAGATTTGCCATAAGTAGAAGCCAACTTGATAGCAAACAGCAACAACAAATATTCATGGGACAGCTTCCGTTAAGCCCTTAATAATGCTTTCCTTGACCAACATAGCCTTGAATGTTGCAGTGAACTGCCGACAACCATATAACTACACTTCAGAGGCATCTAGCAGGAACAGAGTGCAGTAAAATCTAATGTTGACAGATTACAGAAATGACTTTTTTTTAAAAAATGGTAAAAACAGGCAGCGCAAGCTGCCAAGCAACCTGATTAAAATGACATCTCACTAATCTGCCTCACACTGGGAAAATTCTGACATTTTTTTGGAAAAAAACTCTGCATTAACGTTTTTTTCTTTTTTCTTTTTTTTTTTTTGGCTTGAGCCTGTCCTGATGCAAGCAACAGCAAAGCTTGCCAGTTCACTGAGGTTAGTGTGGCCTGTATTTTTATTTCTAGAAAAGGAATGGGACTTAGGAAGCTCAATCAGAAGACCTTTCTGCCCTACGCTGTTATAATGCTATTATTCCACTTTCAACATCCTGTGGAATTCTGGGGTTTGTAGTTTACTGAGGTCAAAGAGCTCTCTGGCTGAGAATCCTAAATGCCCCCTCTCTAAGCTGCAAACTCCAGGATTCTATAGGATGTTGGAAGTGCACTACAACAGTGTAGTGTGGAAAGCCCCATAGTTTCAGCATCCAGAAAGATGTCTTTCTGATTCCAAACTGGATGGTAAAAAGCCAGTTGACCAGTCTCCTGTGATAAACAACAATCATTTTTCAAATGATCAGGTGGAGAAATGTCCCTATTAGGAAACAAATGGATCTTTCAAACTTTCTTTTAGGCTTTTAATATGCCACCACGGCTTAGTTTAATTAAACGAGGCCAGGAAAGCAACACCGCCATGACTACCACCACCACACTTGGAATTCTATTGTGGCAATTGTAATGCTATTATTGAAGCAGTTACACTTCCTCAGAATTTGTGCAAGGGTGGTATCCTATTCTTGTTACACCAGGGTAAACTCTTACACAAGCACTTGTGCCATCTAAGAGATTCTGTAAGTGGGGTTCTCAGTGGTGGGTTAAGAGTTAGATTCAGTGTTGCATGACTGAAGTGTACAGAACCATACAACCACTGTATGAGCAATACAGTCAGTCCTCCAGATTTGCAGGTTTCACAGATTTGTGTACTTGTGAGTTTCTTCAATCCCTATCCCCTACCTCAGGCACTTCTTTTCTGGGAAATTTTCCTTCTCAGCAGCAACAATCAGGTCTTGCAGCCTTTTAAAAACCCACCTCTGATCCTCCTTCTTCTCCATCAGCGACTGCCTGGCCAGCTAAGGACAGCTAGCAGCCTGATTTCTCAGCATCACACGCCCTCTCCTGATTCCTCTCCCAATACCCAAGGAAGGAGATGGGCGACAGATAGGAAATATAGGGCTACATGCAGACCTTCCTTCCCTCTTTTTTCTCTGATCTAGTTTGGACCCTGAATGTCCATTCCCCTCACCATGCCTAGGCCCTGTCCCATAGACACACACACATTTTGATATTTGTGATTTTTCTACTTTTGTGAGGGTCCTGCACCCCTAGCCCTAGTGAATGTGGAGGGCTGACTGTAGTTTGATCCAGTAACTCCAGTATAGCTGTTGTTGTTGTGTGTCTTCAAGTCATTTCTGACTTATGGCAACCCTTAGATGAATTTATCACAGGGTTTTCTGGAGGCTGAGAGTGTGTGATGCACCTAAGGTCACCCAGTGAGTTTCCATGGCTGAGCAGGGAATTGCACTCTGATCTCCAGGGCTGTAATCTGCAATAATATTTGTAATGAAGTCAAAGCCTGAATTTTCCCCTGCTTCCACTGCTTTATTTTTTAAAAACTGTGTTTACGCCTACGAAAACCCTACCAACTGACATAAAAGTTTCCTTGCATTTGTTTCAAAGTGCATATGGGAAAAGAGTCCAGCTTCCAGCAGTCAACAGATGTATTTCAATTCACCTTTGGCTGGTATTATTACACAACATAAAAGAAGTATAAGTAATTCAGTTACCCCTTAGTAACCCCTTAAGGGATCGAACAATGAACTTGTACATAAAAGGATACATCCCCAGGATAACTGCTTCAAGGCATTTGATAGGTAAAGATTCCCTGGTCATTTCTTTTGCCGATTCCATTAGCCTAAGAAAGCAAGAGAGGAAAGAGAAAGCAGAAAGAAATTATTTGTAGCCAAGAATTATTGTGTCTGAAAGTTGCTGTCACATCCAGTCATCTGGGGATATGAATCATCTTGCAGGGAAAGTTGCATACACACATTTATGTGGGAGAAAACAGAAAGAAGAAACTTCCCCTGTATTGTGTTTTTCTCTTGATCTAGAATTGGGAGGTTTCATTATTATATAAATACAAACAGAGGAGGTATTTTTATGCTGGATGGGAAGTTCAGACCTTAAAATTTCTGTGCTGGGTAAGGAGTTCATGTCATGAGCTTCTCTGCAACCCTTCTTGGACATGCAAAATGTTACGAAATTTATATCTGTGCTGATTCATGTGTGGACTATGTCGTAGTGTTGCAGCTTTTGTACCTGATTGAAACACGAACATCCTAAAAGTTTCTTGGAACTCAGAGAAGAGCCTCTGAAGATGATCTCAACGGGACAGCAATAGGAGAACATGGTCTCTCAGATGTCCCAGCCCCATACCATTCAAAGCTTTTCAATATCACCAGCAATACTTGGCAAGGCATGCAACAACAGAATGGAAGACTTTTGCAGCTGTTTCAATAAAGCAGTCACATGCTTCCTGTGGGTGGCCCTTGTTAACAACCAAGTTGCTGCATTTTAGGCCAGTTGTACAAGGGAGTCTCATAGTTCTTGTATGCATACATTCATCTGTAATAAAACTAGTCTGGCCCTATCAGACTATGCAGAGTGATGTGATTACCTCAGGGAAAAGATAATGGGCAGCCTCCCAGCTTTTTTTCCTGAAAACCTTCCCTGTTATTCTTTATGGGTGAACAGAGTTGTACATGCCATGTAGCCCTGTCCTAGGATCCCCACCTTAACTAACAAGTTAACATTAAATTATTTAATTTATTAGTGTTTTTGGCACTGAATTAACATCCTGTTTTCTAACACTTGGTGCTATTGAATTAAATTTTCAGACCTAACACGTCAAGCTGTGCTCAGATGTGGCAAATCCCATCACACCTTCAGCTACTGAAATAAGACTCATCTATCATCCTGGCTGGTTCTGTATGGACATTTCCACATGACTTCACTAAGCTGCTTCTGCAATGGGCTGGCAGCAGTCAGAAGGTCATGCTTCTACATGGCATCATTGCCATCCCACTGCCATCCTGTTGCAAAGCATCACACTTGTGTGGTATTTGAAAAATGGAAAAAATCTGTTTTACACCTCCCGTCTCATGGTACTCCCATACTTACTGTCGTGCGGAAGCCACAGCAGTGCGATTGCAGCACTTCCTGCCCCAGCGCAGCAATGGCAAGTGCCCAGAAAGAAGAGGTGGGGCTATCCCACTCCCTTCAACAGGGAATGAGCAGGTGTGGAGGGTGGTGTTGCTGATGCACTCTCTTCTGGACCCGGATTTGCAGCGCAACAATGTGGAAGAGCGTCATCATGTGGAAAGGGCCCATGTGAAAAGCAGGGGAGGCAAAGTGAGGAGACCATTTGGTCCTTTGTCTCAAGAAACAAATTGTTTTGGGCTGGCCCTGAATAACACATTCCACACTCTCTTCACCTTGGCAGAACGATATACATTAAAAACAGATCTTGGCGGGGGGGAATTACACTTCAACTGCCCATGTTAGCTGGGGAATTCAAGGAGCTGGAGTCTGAAAGAATTACTTTTCCAAGCTCTCTAGGAAAGTCATGCAAGGACAACCTCAGGGCTAGCTTCAACTCTGCTTCCCAGACAGAAGCAAACATTCCAAAGCAATAGCCTCAGCTACAGAGCAGTTTCTGATGTGACAAGGACACAACAAAGAAACAGCACAGGTTCACCATGCATAGCATGCTTTTGCTCCCCTGTCTCATCAGAAGAAGGAATCGTTTTTGCATCTCCCCTGCAGGGAGAGAGTGAAGTGAGCTTCTATTTCTCTTTCCTTCCCTCATCCTGCCCTTCCCCATCTGTCATCACAGCCAAAGCTGCTTAGAGTCACAGCTCCAAAGGGTATCAAGGATCCCATTCTGAGCAGAGCTTCAGGCACTGCTTAGTTTACCGTGTTGTTCATAACAGTTCCTATTCATAGATCAGAGTTCTCACTAAGGAAATGCAGTGGCTAAAATAGAGACAACACAGTCTTTGCTGTGCTAAGATGCGATGGCACAAATATCTCCTTCCCCAACTGGATGCACTTCCTATAAAAAAACCTCCCACACTTCATGCCCAAAAGAAGACAAAAGATGTCATGGACACTCCCTTCAGAGCAGAGCTTTGGGAAAGTTACCTTTGGGGGTGGCTACAAATCATAGAAACCCAAGTCAGAACAATTAATGGTCATGCTGGCTACAGTTCCACCCCAGCAACTTTTTGTAGTTTCCCCAAACATAACTTTCTCAAGTTCTGTTGCAGAGGTGTGACATCTGCATTGTAGAATATTAATAAACATTCTGAAATACAAGCAGTAGCCCAAGAAGTGGCAAAGCTGAGAGCAGTGACAGAATGTGCAGAACTGTCTCAAAATATAAGGGCAGAGGTCACTATTTTAAATATAAGTAGAAAATGAGAATGGAAGCAATAAAAACCGAAACTAAATTTCCCTCTAGGTAGAAAATGAGCATGGAAACAATAAGGATGGGACTGACCTAGTGGGGACTGAGGGCTCCCAAGGCCCTAGCACTGTGAATCCACACTGGGTTTTTGTCTCAACCTCTAGGGAGCTGTCCAAGGTGCTGAACAAATCTCACATCCAAAACGAGTTCAGCAGCTTGAAGATAACCTTCAATCTAGGGGGTTAACTGTGCCCCACTGACATGGAAGCCACCAGCTGCTACTAACTGGAACTTTATTCTCTATAACTCAAATAAATCCAAATTACTCTCTGGTTTCCCCACCTCTACCACCTTCCATATATGAATTGAAAAGGTAAGCTTTCTGGAAAAGAGACTAGCAATCATGCCTTATATTCAGCACTGTGTACACTGGTGATGATAAATTAAGGTTCGTTGAAAAAACTCCTTTCATTTAAACAGCCCCAGCTGCAAGCTACCAGGACAGTTTCCTCTGCGCATGAACAATTGTGCCCTTACTTTGGCCATGCATATAGTTACAATCATGTGACTCCGTCAAGCAGGGCCAATTAAGGGCTTTTCCTATAATTACAGAAGTATAGTCAGCCCTCCACATTTGCAGGTTTAACTTTCATGGATTTCATTATTTGAGAGTTTCTCCAAACTCTTCCCCCCAACACCCAAAATGCTTCTTTCTGGGGGAAACCTTCCTTCTAAGTGACTCTGATCAGGCCATACAGCCCTTTTAAAAAATTGCCTCTGATTCTCCTGTTTCTTCACCAGCCATGGCCAGCTAAGAACAGTTCATAACCTAATTTCTCAGCACCACAAACCTGGTGCCCCACCCCACATCCAAGGAAGAAGATGGACAAGAGAGAGGAATTATAGGGCCACCATGCCAAACCCCCCTCTTTTCCCTGAGCTGGTTTAGACCCTCAGTGCCTCTTGTCTTCACCACACCTCAGTACCCTTCCCACAGACACACACACACACATTTTGATATTTGCAATTTCCCTACTTTTGCGGGGTTCCTACACCCCTCGCTCTAGCAAATGTGGAAGGCTTTCTGTTTCTGCAGTTGCTTTATATTTGCCTTGATCACAAGTGTTTCTGGGTACACATTGGTCCACATACAGATCATGATCAGGGGTACACATGAAGCCATGGTTGGGTTACCATTATTGCTTTGTACATAATGAAAACTGACTTTGGGAAATGACTCCCAAAATAAAAGAAACTAGTCTTGCCTTTTGTCTCAGGAAGAAGCAGATCAAAATAAAGAAAGGAGAAGGATAAAAAAATGAATCTCCAGAATACTACAAAGGTGCTTAGAGAAGAATCTCAGCAACAATGGAGTCAGTGTGGTGTGATGTTAAGTGTGTTGAACTACATGACTAAGTAGAGACTTGAACCTGAGCCGCCCGAGTCCAAGTCCAATACTGTAACATTACACCACACTACCTCTCCATTGATTTTGAGCCAGATAACTCTCCCTTGCTCTAAACTACTTCAGAGGATTATTGTTAATGATAAAAGTGGGGCAGAGGACCATTTACTTCATCTTGACCATCTTGAATGAAAGGAAGAATATAAATTTAACAAAACGTGGCTCAACTATGTAACTCCACCACAGAGGCGTGTCTGGGGTCAAGCAACTGGGATGTGTGCCCTGGACGCCAGTGCCAAGGAGACATGAAAAAGCCAAATCTCTCCCCTCTTGCTCAGGCCTGGGCTGCTGCCAATCCCCTCCACCCCCATCAGGGTCCTTCCTGGCTTGGTGTGTGGAGGCGGAGGCAGCAGTGGCAGCAGCAACCCTCCTGCCGGGGTCCTTCTTGGCCCAGTGTGGTGGGGACAGCCACAACCCTCCCACCCACTGCCTCCCCTCCCACCTGCTGCCACCTCACATCCCCGCCCCCCACTGCTGCCCCACCCCCCTCACCCCAGTCAGGGTCCTTCCTGGCCTGGTGCAGAAGTGGGGGCAGCAGCAGCACCCAGGGGTGCAACTTGCACGCTTGCCCTAGATGCTGTTGAGCCTAAATACTTCACTGCTTTCTCACTTTTCCCAAGGATATTTAGAAAATATCTTTTGAGAGGCCCTTGCCTGATCGCCTTTTGAGCTAGCAAAATGTTTGCAATTAGGAAGCTTAATTCCATCTCCCCTGAATGTTGTTATTGACACAAGAAGTGGAAGGTCACATCCCTTGGATTACCCTAGTTGGAGGAAGGTGAGGCCACTTGTCAGTCAGCCTTCAACTGGGTTAAGACATACCCTGGGAAGGATAAGTAGCCACTGGCCTTTTGACTGACCACGGGAGGCCTGAAGCTTCAATGCCTTATGAACTTCTGACACCAAACTCTGAAGCAGTGAGCCTTGGCACATGCAAAGCCATGTGCTGTGCCACACTGTCTTCCTCACTGACAGTAAAGAACCCCTCTTGGCAGCTTTTTAACATTGAGTTTTACAAGATAATTATTATTATCCCAGATTCCCTCCTCTCCTGACCAAAAAAAACCATCTGGGTGGGGAAAATACATTAATGCTTGACAGACCTCACATGCTGAGCTGAGCAAATTAGCCACAATGAATCCTTATCTGGCAGAGCACCCTTTCCTACTGCTGAAAGGCCAATCTGGGTTTAATGCACACTCCATTTCCAATGCATGAACTCCCTTGTCTTGATCCCTCTGTCTCCAATACACTGAAGGGCTATTAAGGCAGATTTAAATTCAATACGCAAGGCATTTTGCTGCTTAACCAAGAGAGGCACATATTACCTGCTTGGTCACTGCACTCCACAAACTCTCTGGCTGACTTGTGTTATTGAAGTTTGGATTGTGCAACCCTACAGATGTTATTGGACTGCAATTCCCAACAGCCCTATTCAGTAATGCCAGTGATGAGGAATGTTGGGAGCTGCAATCCAGCAGCAGCTGAAGGATTGCCTGATTCCCACCTTGTGTGTCTATCAAGGAGCCCTTTTGGATGTCCTACGGTTGAGAGCAATACATTCTATGCAGGAATAGAAGTGGGGCGTTTTGGCTGAGGCAGCGCAGATGTGGAATGCCTTCTGTTCAGAAATATGTACTTCATTCATTCAGGACTTTTTATATCCCATTTTTCTCTCTGTACAGGCACCCAACACAGTTTATGATATGATTGAAAAGGAAGGCAACAAAAAACACAGGAAATTATATCATTTAAATACATTGATTATCATATTTTAAACAATGAACAAAGCAAAGAAATTAAAAGCAACATGGAAAATATGTAGATGGGGAAAGCTACAACACTCCATGTTAAATGCCTTTCCTGAACAGCCTGCCATTTCCAAAAGCATGAATAAATAAAAATGTCTTTGCCAGGTGGCAGAAGGACAACAGAGAGGGGGCCAGCCTAGTGTCTGGTTGTAATGAGCTCTACAACTCAGAAGCAGCCCCCAAGAAGCTCCTCTCTCATGTCCACACGAAAAATGCCCATGTGGATGGAGGAACCAAGAGAGGGACCTCATCTTAAAACCTGAGTAAGGACCCTGGCCCCAACTCATGTGGGGCTTTGAAGTCATAAATAGCACTTTACTGGCTAGTGGAAATGAATCAGTAGACACTGAAGGTGTCAAACATGGAACTTGGTTGCTACCTGCAACCAGCCCTGCTTAACAGTTTGGCCAAGCATCTGAAGCCACTGAGACTTCTGAACACCTTTCAAAGTCACTCCCCCTCAGAGGGCACCATAGTAATCCAAATGGGATATAACCAAGGAATGTGCCACCATGGCTAGGTCAGACATCTCCAGGAACAAGCTGAGCTGGCACATTAGCTTTAACTGTGCAAATGCACTGTAAACCACTACTGAAACCTGGGCTTCTAAGCTTAGGGCTAAATCCAAATTGCAAGCCTAAACTTTCAGGGGGAAGATAGCCCTATCCAGCACAGGTTGACCCTGATATTCCTTTAGACGGATAAGCAGCATCTCTGCTTTGTCTGAATTAAACTTCAATTTATTCATCCTCATCCAGTCCACTACTGAGATCAGACACTAATTTATAAGCAAAATAGGTTCCACTGCACTCCAAGGGAAGGGAGAAATAAAGTTAGGTATCATCAGCATACTGGTGGTCCAAAATTCCAAATCTCTGGGCAACATCTTCCAGCAGTTTTGAGTATATTTTAAATAGCATGGGGGACAAGAAAAAATCCTGAGGCACCCCACAAGCCAACATCCACCGGGCTGAACAGGATTCCCCCAGCACCAACCCATCCCAGAGAAGTAGCCCAGAAGGATACTGAGTTCTGTGGTACCATGAGCTGCTGGACAATGCAGGTAAACCAAAAGAGCTTCGTTTTGCTGGCCTCAATTAACAGGAGGACAATCACCAAAGCTTTGGGGCTCAGTGATCAAAACCTGATTTTGGTTAGTGGACTGTGGACTTTATATTATTTAAATCTATTTTTAATTTTAACTATATAGCTATACGTATCTATTTTTAATTGCTTAATCTGTTTAGAGTTTTTTATCAGATGATTTAATTGTTGGAATCATGCCTTGAGATCTTCAAAAAGGTATTTTTTCTGAGTTCTGCATCCAGCTATCATATTTTGTAATTCTTCTTGAACACTGCTGTAACTTTTTAAAGATACTGACCACAATTCTAGATCAGCTACTTAATTAAGTATATTTAGCTAGGTTGCATTTCCTGGCCTAAGCCCCCAACCCAATCCTGCTAGGCAGCAGTCAATACAAGGAGTGGGGGTCTTTTATCTTTTCCTGGGACATAGCAGATGGATGTTTCCACACACACACCACTACCATTAGTAATCTCCAGTGTAACAATCAGAAGCAGGACCCCTGCTGTTATTCCTCCTTGCACCCAAGAATGCTTGTCAGATTGCTCAGGTACATTAACAACCTTCTATGTGAAAGAAACACTTTCCTACCAGAAGAACAACAGAAGAGGAATGAAGTAATTTAAGTCCCAGCCAAAGCAGTATCCTGCTATAATTGTGATTTACATGTCTCATCTAACAAAGTCCTGAAAGAGTAAGAAAATTCATTTCTGTACTATAGCTGGATTTGTATGGCATGCCTAAGTAGCATATAAACAGGACTGCCTAAGTACTGTATTAAAAAAACCCTCTTGCATCAAGTGCTTAAATAAACTAGCACAGACTAGCTGTCTCATGCCGATGCTGCTTTCACTTCCAACAGAAAAAGAAACTTGCAACATGTAATATGTATGTCACCACAGACAGTTAACAACACATTCAGGAACAAACAGGCACATTTACACTGAAGATGCTCTAAAATTATCAGCAAGTGTTGGTGTTGGGGTGTGCATGTCTCTGTGTATTAACAATATATTGCCCTATACACATCTAGGTTCCTATTTCAATCCTTCAACAAAGGCAGGAGACAGCTGCTGGGAGCTCTGCTGTCCATAGGGTGGTGAATGCACTCATGGCTTTAGTCTAAACTTTAAAGAAGTTTTCCAAGGGGCTGAACAAATTTTGAGGATAGAGTTCAGCCCCCTCAGATGGCTTTTTAAAAATCTGGCCTGAAATCTTTCATCACTCTAATAATATGGAAGCCACCAGTGGCCACATGGAAGAGTCTGCCATCTACAAATCTGCAAGAGGTCTCATCAGGCACTCTCAACAATATAGGTCTAAATCAAGTCCCCAGAACTGTTTGAACAGAACAGATCTGGGGGGGGTCAACACTGGCAAGCATGTTGTTATTAATTTTGATTACTCGCAGGCATGTTTATACAAAACAATGAAAACTGTCAGGTCAGCTTTGCTTTCCCTGCCATGTATTCTAATCTTGTACAGTGTTTTGATGTTTGGTGTTGTGAAATGTCATGTAATATGCTGTGCAAGGTAATGCCATGTTATTTGCCATGTCGAGCTTTGCAGTTTAATGACATGTAATGCTTGGAACAAAGGGGCTGGAAAGGGATGATGGGAAATGAATGAAGAAACAGTGTTTGGGGAATGAAGGAATGTTATTCCAACAAAGCCTTACGAGAGAGACAATAACCATAGATATGAGGTCAGGGCACTGGTGGGCGAGAGAAGTGAGTCTGGGAAAAGAGGCATTTTAATTAGCTCACATATAGGGACACAAAAATTTGTAGTGTCACTGTTTATAGTTCATTGTAAATTCTATACATTTTTTAATCTTGGCAGTGGCCAGAATGTGTTGCTGTTACTCTGCTGTTTCTGAATAAAGCTTTTGCAAACTTCTCAGCCTAATTTCTGGGACTGGAGTTATCCTGCACATGACAAAAAACAAAAGATGTTACATTAAACCAATTGTTGCCACCACTACCATCATCATCCAGCTGAAGCTAACAATGTGTGTTCCAGAGGAAGGAATAGCAAAATAACAATCACTGAGTACAGCTATTACCACTGTGTACTGGCCTGGCCTTTGGTAACCAAAGATATCATTTTGATATCGCAATTCGGCCCTACTCTGCCACCAGCCAAGTGTTTGTGAGGCCCACCGAACAAGCGCGAAGCTAGGCATGGCTACTACTTGCTGCTCAGACGAAACCAAGCCAGATATTGCCAGATCTGCTTTAGAGGACCTCCCGAAACAAACACCTTCATTACAAATGCACGCTACCACAAAGAGACCCTCTGCCCTGAGAGGGCACCCTGGCAAGCTAGGTACTTAACTGCTGAGCTAGCCACACCTACATACCAGCCATACCATTATCAACTCAGACTTTAACTCAATCATGCAAATTCTGACCTTTCAGAGGCTTTGTCTCCAACCCAAAACTTATTGTTTTTGCCCAAGACCAGACTAGCCTGTGGTCGTTCTTTCCCCAATAAATATCCCCCACTCTGAGAGCTCTTCGGAACTCTTGCCAGATCGCTTGGACTTCTACTCTGCCTTGCTGCCGCTCAGTTCAGCAGATTCCCCTCGGCCGCCACGCCGGGTTTCCTCCTCTACAATTGGCTTCCCCAGGACTGCAAGACAGGTGGCGTATCACTCATTCCCCCTTGAACTCTATTTTCCTGTTCTAGTTAGGAGTGTGTTTGTGCTTTTCTTTAATAACTGTTTAATAAATCTTAATTGCTATTTGAACTATTTGCCTACTCACTGACCTGACGCTGTAGACATAGGGTAAAAGATCCCCGCTAAGTTACCCTGCCTCCCGTTAGCCCAGAGAGTGCTCCAGCTAATTTCCCCATCTTGTTGTGTTTGTTGTGGTTGTTTGGGCGCCCCTCCCGGGACCCCCAATTCACAGGGTAACACAGGGTAACACTCAAAGGAGCAGTCCATGGGCTGGTGTTAGTTCCCAAACCATTGGTTGCCAGTTCCTGGTGAGTTTCCAGCAAAGAAAGGAACAACTGTGGCCAGAGGACAGAAATTTAATGCTAGGAGCTGTCACACCCAAAATATAGCAGAGATTGCTCCCACAGCTTTGGAAGCGTGCCCAGCAGCAGAGAATAACTTAGCAGCAATGCACTGTAGCCAGGAAAAACTCACCCACACCAATTATTTTCTTCCATCAAGGAGGCAATTTATTCTAGAGTTACAATGTGCACATATTTACAAGAATCTCCAGAAGGCATTCCAGCATCCCTCTGCTTGCTCTGTCTGACAGAGCCTCCGGCTGACACATCAGGCACCATGTGCACTTGTTTGCTAGCTCTAAGCTATTTATACTCACACTAGCTGATGCAGTCCTGCCAACCTTTGCATTCTCCCCATACCTGATGCAACCTTCTCCCCTGGTTGCTCATAGAATGACTCAGCTAAAGTCACATGATTTCTCACAGGTGCACTTAACAACCCACATCACAAAGTATTTTCTATAGGTTTGGTCCAACCTTTTCTGACAGTAACTTGGCACAGTGAAAGAAAAATATAGGTCGCTCACATCAGATAACCTGAGAAGCACGGTTTCAATGCACTTCTGAATGATCATTCCTGAGAGAACTCAGCTACACAGGAGATTGTGGTCCAATTTATCTGATTGTTTTGGTGGGGCCCAACAACCCCAGCCTAGTCTTGGATAGGGCTGAACCCCTTCAGCCTCCCACTCTACAAGGAAACCCATGGCTCACAGTATTTATGTGCTCCTCTGAATGTCAAAAATGTCTCTCAGTCAGAATGGACTGAAAGTCTAAATGGCACAAAGTCTGAAGGATCAAAGATATGACTTAGTCTAAGGCATCTTCCTTTATTCCTACAGCATAAACAAAAACTTTCATCTATAAGACAGGTTGGAGGGATTGGATTTTTTTTTTTAACAGAGGGAATTGACATCATTTGACAATGGATCATACGAGGAGCAAAGGAGGAGAATTTGAGCTTAAAGCCTAGATTCTGTATCCGATCAATAGGGTGGACAGTGATGTACACAGTGGATGGAGGGAACAGATAAATCTTGAATATATAGTGAGCCTTCCTTACGTGCAACCTCTGTATGTGTGATTCCTAGTTAGCATGAGGCATCACATCTCCATAGCTAAAATGACAGTGACATGTGTGCAGACACCTTGAATATAATGGAAAGCAAGCATTTGTGAATTCCTCTATTTGAGGGGGCTCTGGGAACAGAACCCTCACATATACACAGGTATTAGAACATAATAAATGTCCTTCTGAATTAGATCAAAGGTCTACCTAGTCCTTACAGTGGCTAACCAGATAGCTGTGGAAAGCTCACAAGGAGGACATGAGCAATTCAACAACAGATATAAATAGGCATATTGCCTCTTGAAGGAATAGATAGTGCTAATGACTCATCACTATTGGTATTTCTTTTCTCCATGATCTTATCCAAACATTTTTAAAGCTGTCCAAGCTGACTTATCTTTACAACATCCTGTGGTAAGGAATTCAACACCTTAACAGTGCATTGGAGACATTGTTTGAGACAGAGAGGAGACATCCACAGAGGTCCTCAATTAGAGTTGTGTGCCAGCGTTTATCAGTGCATCCTATTTGTGTTGCACCTCCATTAGAAAAAATAATAACTGGAAGAGAATGTTGGGGATCTCCAATGAAACCAAGCCACTTGATTATGTCTACTTACCCACTTAGAGGTCTTGATTTCCTAATTTCAAAAAATTGAGTTCCCGTGTGATTGTATCTGGGTTTTATTAGTTAAGGCAAAATGACTGCAAAATGGAAAGTGGAAGAAGATCAAATAAGATTTAAAGGCATAATTCAATCATACTTTAGAAATATACATCAGGTAGTAAAACATATTGAGTCTCGGCCCAGTGTTCAAGTCCCATGGGTGAGAAAATGTAATTTAATTTTTCTTCACAATTGCCCTTAAGAATTTAACTCTCTTATTTTTCAGGAAAGCACTTAGGTAATCAAATACTGAGATCTAAAACAACCCAACTGAATCATAACTTAAAAAACGCCCAGATCAATTTTACAATGACTTCACAGAGAAACTTCATAACAGATTCTTTACAGTACAGCAGTACGCATACCCAGGATTATTATCAAGTATTTGTAATGCTTCCAATGTTAATTTCTATGAGAGAATGGCACACTCTTCTTTCAACTCAAAATCTGCACATCTCCTTAGCTTAACTCAGGGGTATAGTATGGGGTGACAAAATGGGAGCACTGACTCCCTATAAGAATTCTGCTTCCCAATGAAATTTTCCTTCAGTTCCCAAACTTCTAGAATTACAGTAACTTAAAACTTCAATTGAACATTTATGCATCCAAAGCAAAGGAGGAGGCAAAGGTTCGAGGCTGAAGGGAAAACTCATGCGGCAGGAGACACAGTTCTTATTGGGAGATGCAATGCTTTTTTTTTCTTTGCCTCCCTCACCATAGTTACACTTCTGTCTTAACTTCATCACAAACAGCTACTGTCCCAGATCAGACATCACAGCCAAACCATGGTTTGGCCATGTCAGAAGCAGAATTTTGAAATAGTCCCTCTCTCAATCACAATCTGCCTCCCCGTGTGTGTGTGTGTGTGTCTCCTTGAATCTCCAGAGAGCATGGCCATGATGGTTGGGAGATTCTTCAAGTTACAGGTTTTTTTAAAAAAAGGTAATTTTTACCAACTGTTGTCAGAGACACCAGCTCTGAAACCTTCACCATGGCGTGCAACTATAGATTAACCAAAGCTCCATGTTGGAGAATCCTGTGGCCCTTCGGATTTTGTTGAACCCCAGTCTCACCAGACTTAGTCATCTTAGCCAGTGGCGACATAGAATAGGATAGGGCTTTCATAACTATCTGGAGAGACAATGGTTCCTTATCCTTGTTCTAGGATACTGGAGTGTTCTCAGGCTCTGAATTGGGTCTATCCACGATGGCCATTGCACCTTCTTACCCAGAAAGGACTGTACATGGATTCCTATTTGGGCTGGGACTTTGGGCAACAGTGATCTGCTTGCCTGACTGAATGATTTAACTTGATTTATATCCCACTCTTCCTCACAAGAAGCCCACACTGTGGCAAGGAGGGATCCCTGTCACACTTGCAGTTTACCTACCAGCAGCATCCTGATTCCATAAGCAGGTTCATAGCATGCTCATATCAGTGATGACCCAGCCACTATAACGATATGTGCCTTTAATTCAATCCCAACTCCTGGTAAGATTTATTTGCAGGTTTACCATTGCCTTCCTCTGGGGCTGAAAAACTATGACTTGACCAAGATCTCCTAGTGGGTTTCCATGCCTGAGTGGTGATTTGAACCCTCGTCTCCCAGAGTCCCAGTCCAATGCCCAAACCACTACATCATGTGGGCCCTCTGATAGTAATGAACTGTTTGTTTGTTACATAGAGCTGCTACGCAAAGAGTTGATTTCTTACTGACCATGGCATGCTTCAAAACTGCTAGGTGCTGGAAAAGATTAGATACTGCCAGTGTGCACAGTTGGCTAGACAGAGTCTGGTCATCTATGCTGTTGGAAAAACTGATATATAAATAAAAGGTGGGAAAGAAGAAGTGTAAAAAGGACATATTCAGAGCTGTGTAGTGTTTGTTCATTTTACCTGTAAGCAAAGGTTGATTGTCCACTTGTGCATCATATAGAATTCTGGAAGAGTGATCTTTTAACTGTTGGATTTTTTCACCATCGTTTCTCCTTTATAGTCTACCTCCATTTGAACAAAGTTCAATGAACACTATTGTATCTGGATTACTTGCCTCATTTCTCTGTCTTCTTCCTCTCCCCTGGAATGTATTGCTATTAGAATTTGAGTTTAAAAAGATAACACAAAAAACCAGTGGACAGGGTAGGCTTCTAGCTCAGGCATGTTTAAATGTGTTCTTCGGCCTTGGTCCTTAGCTTCATTTCTTTGGCTCGCACCTCCCCACTCATATTTTCCTCACCTCCACTTTATCCCAAGAAATTATGCATCAGATGCAGGCCAAGGGCCAATCCAAGAAGAAAATTATCAGTATGATTTTTTAAGCCCTGTCCAAATACAGGAAGGTTAAATTGGCATTTTGTGAGGAGACCGTGTATATCAGGACTGTATTATAAACTGGGGCCACCGTTCTGTTGGTGACTTATTCATGCATAAGTGCAGCTTACATGTACATAAGTCCCTTTTAGGATGAGCCATAGAGGTGTTCATAGATCATAGATGTTCACAGAGGGTTAATTTCTTGTGCTCTGTCCAAAAACTTCTCAAGAGGAACAGCTGTCAAGCCCCAGGTAGGGTTGCTGCTGCTCTCTTACTAGCGGGAAGGGAAAGAAGATGCAAATCCAGCTGCTCTGAGCTCCTGAAGAAGGAAAAGAAGGGTGAATTCCATCTGAGAGCACCTTTCTTCCCCGAACCAATCTGAGACTATAATCTGAATGACCTCCTCCTGCCCTTCCTCCCGCCCCTAGTAAGCAACAGGAGTCCCTCCTGAGCTTTGACAGCTACTGAGTGGTGGGAGAAGGCAGAGCTACATGTGCAAAGTTACACAAACATATAGGATCATGACCACTGGCTGGAATAGACTTGGGCAATTCCAGAATACTCATGTGTATATATGTGCATCTGCTTTCAAGTTGCCTGTCGACTTATGGCGACCCCATGAATTTCATAGGTTTTTCTTAAACCAGGAATACTCAGAGATGGTTTTGCAAGTTTTTTCCTCTGAAATATAGCCTACAGGACCTGGTATTCATTGGCAGTCTTCCACTCAAGTACTTATCAAAGTTGATCCTGCTTAGCTTCCAAAATCAGATGGGGTCTGGTGCCTGTTGAGCATGTTGAGACTACTCATAGAGTTGAATTATTAATATCATATCTGCAGAGTGACTCTTATTTCATTGGCTACTGGAGTTCCCTCATTTACTCCAATTTTCTGCCAAGAGGTAGAGAAAAAGCTTATGACTCTGTCATGTGATAATTTGACAAATGTTGACAACCTTAGCAGACTGATCCTAAAAGAAAATGCATTTCATCCACATAGGGTCTCTGCTGGATTCCACATGTGGCCAATGCAGTGGGTTTATATTTGGTACCATTTTCAATCATTCCTTGAAGTAAGATGTCAGCTGAATAGCCAAGCTGGTGCAAAATGAGAACATATGTTTCCAATATGGAGACATGAACAGGGACAGAGTCGTTCATCAAAAAAAGAAGGCAAAGTATCAGATTCATTTGCCCCATGGAAATGAGGGAAGCATACAGAAATCCAATTGGCAGTGAATTGAGAAATATTTCATTTTTGTCTATGAAGCTGCTCAGACAGTTTAGCCAGATTTTTAACAAGTGGTAAGCTTCATTGTATTAATTCATTGTCACAACAGGATGGCTGTGGAACCCCAACTGCACCAGTCAAACAATGACATCCAGGTTTCCACTCAAAAGAGGAATATAATTTTCCATAACTTCAATTGTGAGTGAGCAGCTGCGGTCCTCTAGATGTTGTCAAACTGCAATTCCCATCACTTACATTGTCTAAAGGAAGTTGTAGGTCTGAAACCTCTAGAGGGCCCACCCTGGACTTAGACAAAGATATTTAAATCATTTTTTCTTGGCTAGGTAGAAAGGACTGTACCACATATTGCTACAGGATTGAACCATACCATGCTCTTCCTATGGAGATAAACCTCATCTTTATATCAAATGAAATGTCATGCTGATATATGTTTATTCCCTACCTTTCTTCCAAGTTGCTCAGGGTTGTGTTAATGATTCTTCCTTCCCACCCCCTATGAGACAGACTTAGTTAACTTTTTCACTGCTCTGCAAAACAAACCATATACACAACCCACATACTAATAGTCTTTTCTTCAACAATTGCATCATTATTGAAACCAGCAATGTTGGCTTTACAAAAATCATGGGACCTGGGCCAGGCAACAGAGAAGGGTAAATTTAACTGGTAAATTTTAATAGCTCAATCTGTAGGCAGAATTAACAGTATAGTACGATAATCACAGACCACAGGCCAATGCCTCATAATCCAGTTCAGTAATCCAGCCCTGATCAAAATAGCCTCGGTCTCTGTCATCAGTCAAAAATTAAGCACAGGCCCACTTATAGACATTTGTAACTGTTTCACAATCTTTCTGAGGACTAATTTAAATGGCACTCATGGGCCACTAGTGGTCCATGGACCACAGTTTGAGAAGAACTCTGCTAATCATCTACCTTGACATGTTATTCGAAACCTGTGTCACTGTACTTTAGACTCCTTCATCCCAGTGCAGGCCACTGCAGCTTTTCAAGGGGATATGCAAAATGTTGATCAAGACCAAATGAGTATCACTGTGCCACCTATCTTTCTGCTACTGCAATTTCTCATTGCAGAGGCCTCCAAATTCTCCTTCCTCTGACCCTGCAACTCAGCTAAGTCCACAAAGAATGTTCCTATCAATAGATGTTCAGTCTCTGTTTTCAATTATATCCTCTTAAGTGTCACCTAAACTTAATTTGTTGCTATGTGCCTCCAAGTCATTTCCAACTTATGGTGACCCTAAGGCAAACCTATGACAGGGGCTTCTGGGGCTGAGAGCATGTGATGTGCCCAAGGTCATCCAGTGAGTTTCTGTGGCTGAACAGGGAATCAATCCCTGGCCTCCATGGTCGTAGTCCAACGTTCAAACCAGTATACCATGCTAGCTCTCTAAACTTAATTAGTGAGCCCTAAAGATCCAGTGAACAAAGTGCCTAGGCAGCCTCACAAATCTGCAAAAGCACTAGTCATGAATGCAAGGGCACTTTTCTTCTTAGCCTCACATCAATAAATTATCCCTTCCCTCATTCATTCATTAACATCTCAATGGATACGCATAACATCACAGCTTGCTGACTCCAGGCTACCTTCAAAAAGAAAGGAAAAAAAGGATACTGCAGCATCTTCATGTAATTCTGTATCGCCTGGAGCCATTCTGGAATCGTCATGAAAGCCTTGTAGTTTGGCACAGATGGCACTGAAGGCTACACATCAGGAGAGAGAGAGAAAATGTTGAGAGAGGTCATTGCTTCAGCAGCCAAAATGATGCTAGACAAGCAGAAGGAAAGAGCTGAAACCATCTCAGCCATGTCAGGATGACTTTGTCTGATTCACATAAAGCCTCATTCTATGCTTATTTAGAAATAAGTCCTATTGAGCTCAGTGGGATTTATTCCCAAACCAAATGTCCCCGGGACTGCAGACTTTGCCACAGTCTCTGACAACATTCAATCGCTGAAGGAATAAACATTTTCTGATAGCTCAGCTTTTGTTTCCATTCCAGGTTCAAGCCAGCCCTTCCAAATCAAGGAAGCATTCTCCATCTGGCATCACAACTCACAGAAGGCTGTTTTCCACACTGATCCTTTCTTGGAATCTTTGCTACAGTTGTTGCTGCAACTGTAGAAGGGAACTCATTATGATATCACATGGCAGAATTCTGTGCTGGCATTTGGCAAATGGACATGGGCACATGAAACAGGATGCAGGAAACAGCTGAACTATTAGCATATGTGGCAGGAGACAGGGGACAGGAGCCAAGTGCCTGGAGTAGACACAAAACTTCCCAGACTTCTTTGGCTTGACGGTCTTGAGTAAGAGGAAACAGCTGCTTGTTTAAAGGTGTGTGTGTGTGTGTGTGTGTGTGTGTGTGAAGCTGGAGGGAAGATTATTAGGCACCTGTTGGTATAGACTCTTAAGAATCTGTCAATAGTACATCAGAATTCAATATTTTCATAGCTATGGATAGGGTTTAATCCCTAAAGTGGATCTTGGTTTCCCAGAATTGTATGTTATGTTCTTAGCCCTTTCACACACTACTAACTTATTCATATACAGTCTTGATATTCTATTCTCCCAAGGGAAATACTGTATTTAAGGGGGAAAACATCCCTACTTTTCAGATCCCACTAAATTTCTTTTTGGCTTTCTCAGGAACTCTAAATACCAGACAACCATAGCTAAAATAATTAAGCAGGTCTGCATCATTTTCCCTCTTCCATTCTCTCTTTCTCTCTCTCTCTTACACATATATATATGCCACTAACACAAGTACTTATTTGACCTATGTTGATACGCAGTCAAGATCAAGAGAACCTTCTTGGTGGTGCACCTAGACATTGGAACGCCCTGCCAAGGAATGATAGCTTTGCTGCCTCTTCATTGAATTAAAGCTGAACATAATTTATTAAAGGCAAACACAACACTGAAACAAGTTCTTTTAACATTCCTGCTTCTTGTATATGAACAACAGCAAAAGCTGTCAGAGGACCAGCGGGGGTTTCCAAGAGGATTCTGCCCAAACTCTCTGCCTGCTAGAGAAAGATTACAGCTCAGTTGCAAAAAACATGCTTTGCACATTGAAGGTCACAAGATCAGTTCCTGATGTCTCCAGTTTATAAGTTTAGGTAGCAAATGATGGGAAAGACATCTGAAGTCTTAGGTCATTTCCACCCTACACTATTATTCCACTTTCAACATCCTATGGTATTCTGGGGTTTGTAGTTTACTGAGGCCAAAGAGGTCTCTGGATGAAAATTCTAAATGCCCCTCCCTAACTACAAACCCCAGGGTTGCATAGGATGTTGAAAGTGGAATAATAGCACTGTAACAGTGTAGTGTAGAAATGGCCCTAGAGAACTGCTGCCAGAAGGAGTACCTAAGACAGTCTTAGACAGACAAGTAGCCTGACCTCTTCTGTGGAAGCTCCTATGTAGTCATGGTGGATGAACTCCATTAGTGAGGTGGACAATCCACAACTGAGTTTGAAAGGATCTGTTTAAGCTGCTGAACCTATTGAGGGATAGGATTCAACTTCTTTTTAATGGCTGGTTAAAACCTAGAGCAGATGAACCATGCCACAGACATGAAACTCACCAACCTCCACTGTTCCCATGAAAGCTGAAGGAAAAAATTAAAGTGCTGGAACGAGGTGCTGGTCTTTTAGCCCACACCCAGTTCTTATTATGGTTACAAATTAGTGGTCAGCCCAGAATCTACTGGTTACAATTATGAGATCAGCCCCAATCCACACTGGAATCTCATATGCCATCTTTCCCAGCTTACCGCTCTCCAAGAGTGTTGGACTACAATTCCATGCTGGTGTTGTGGAGTTGAAAGTGAAGGGAGTTGTAGTCCAACACCCCTGGAGTAGGGGACAAGCTGTCGAAGGCTAATTGATGCCCTACAACAAACCAAAGTGTCAACTTGTGTTTACAGGTGAGAAAAGCAAAAACTTCAGCCTGAAGACATCCTGCTCGCCTGCAATGATTCCAATGACAGGGTGATGGATTGAGCATTGCTTTTCAAGGCTTCCCAGTACTTAAGATGTCTCACAGACAGAACAGGTGGCTGGAAAGGGTACTGCCTCCGGAGCACTTCCATCTCTATATTGCCAGCTGTTTTCTCCATCAGTGGAACTCAGCCACCCTCAAGTCACACAGCACGGTGGAATTAGAATTCCAAACGGAAAGCAGGGAGGGGACAAGAAAGGTCAGCCTCTGCTCGGAGGGTTTGCAATAGCGAATAGGGTGTTGGGATGCTCATGGAAAGCCAAATCCTGGCTCCTTTCTGGCCAAGAGGAAATCTCGTCTATGCATGCCTTGCCTGGGCATGCCCTTATGGGGAAATCATCTCTAATAACAGATTTAATTCATACGACATATTGCCAGAGTTTCATACCTTGTAATTTTACACTTCATATAAATCCACTCATAAGGATTCTCATTCAACCGAGCAACCGGCAAATCAAAATCAAAAGGAATGGAATGGAAAAGAAGATGCCAGCCTTTTGTTTCTCCCACCCCAGTCTTTGCGTCTTTAAAAGCAGTGAATGGAATCATGAAATTAAGAGGACCTCAAAGATAATCCAGTCCAGCAATGGGCACTGCTGGAGAATATGGGGACCACCTTATTTTCAGGCTGGAAAGGACCAGAAGGTTATTGAAAGCTATTGTGGACACCCAAAAGATATGCATGTTGGGGGAAGAACAACATTAAAATGGACAATTGCAAAGGCCGAGCTCTTTTCCCCAGCAACGTGAGGACCATGCTGGCAGTCTAGATATGGTTCATGGGTCATATAATTCCTACCACACCACAAGTACAGAATATCCACCATAGCACCATCCCTAATAGGTGGTCCTCCAGCCTCAGCTTTCTTCCATTCTCAACAGATTATATTACCAAGAAGTTCTTCCAAATGTTTAGTCAAAATTTCTGATCTTGTATTGGCAATAAGCTGTAGTTCTATCTTACTGGAACAAGATAATAGTCTTTTGGAAAAGGAAGCAGAGTGATGTGGTGGTTTGAGTGTTGGATAGGACACTGAGAGACCACAGTTTGAATCCCCGCTTGGCCATGGAAACCCATTAGGTGACCCTGGGCAGGTCCCACTTTCTCAGCCTTAGTGAACCCAGGCAATGGTGAACCCTCTTTGAACAAATTCTGCCAAGAAAACTCAGTGATAGGTTCACCTTAGGGTCTCCATAACTTAGAAATGACTTGAACGCCCACAACAACAACAATGGTTTCTTTAATTTGTTAACCACAATGTTATATCTTTGCTTGGACTAAAGATAAAATCCAATTATTAGATTATTTGATTTGACTCCAGAGTTGTTCCTGTTCTTCTTCCAGCACTGAGTAAAATCAGAGCTTGGAAAAACTAGCTTGGCAAATCCCTCAGCTAGCTTGGCCACCAGCTATGTTTGCTGGGGATTCTGGGAAGAGTAGTAAAAACACTAGTGTTTCTGAGAAAAATGACAGAAATAAGATTTTGTATTGTACATCACAGGAGAGTGAGCATCTTGTTTTGGATTGTTTTGTTATTTGTCTGATTGCTAAGATTATTCAGGTTTTCACAGAAGCCAGTTTCCAATATGGTTGCACAAATGCAATACAGAATGAGCATCCAAAGAATAACAGCTTTGTTTTTAACATATGAATTTTTAGTCTTTATGACCAGAGTGGACAAGGTGTAGCCCTTCAGATACTGTTGGAGTGCAACTCCCATCACTCCTAGTCAGCACAGTCAATAGTGACAGGTGATTGGAACTGTAACCCAGTGTATCTAAAGGGTCACAAGTTACTCATCCCTGGTTTCTGGCTTTCAGTGCCACATTTAGAAGCAGGCAAGCAACAGAATTTAAAACCTCTAGAATTAGGAGAAGTTTGGATGCTGCTTTGACCAAGGCAAAGAACTAGAGTTTCCAAAAACTAAAGAAAAAAGCTACGCAGAGGAAGCATATATAAAATGGCATAAAGAATAAAATCACAGGAATCTGCTTATTTTTGGAATGGAGATTAGGGTAGGAATTTGGATGCCAATTCTGTTGTTGTTAATGCAAAAGCATCTGCCTGACAGACAGCCCTACTGTTGGGCAATGCAAGGGCTGCCTCTGGCAGCTGCTTTCAGGTATCATGAAAGAGCAGCAAAAACAAAAACAAATCTGTTCATTATTTTCAGTGCCCAAGATAGCCTCACTGGGACTATCAAGGTAACCTGGATGGTCTTGACTGTCATAGAACTTCCCATGGGAACTTAAGTGCCATTTGCTGTTTCTCTTCAGGCAGCAATGTATTTTATGATTTGGCCATCCCTAGCAAACAGGCATCCTTTGGAACATCTGCAGCTGCCTTATACTGAGTCAGACCATTGGTCCCTCTGGCCCAGTATTGTCATGACTGGCAGCAGTTCTTCAGGGTTTCCGACAGGATTTCTTCCTAGTTCTCCCTGGAGATTCCTAGTGTATCCTGGTGAAACCAGACACCATCTTGCTTAGCTTCCAGAATTAGACTGGACATGTTCGTGTGTCTTCAAGTTGTCTGTCAATTTTTGGTGGCTCTATGAATTTCATAGGGTTTTCCTAGATAAAGTATACTCAGAGGTGTTTTTGCCAGTTCCTTTCTCTGAAATAAAGCCTACAGCACCTAGTATTTGTTGGCAGTCTCCCATCCAAGCACTAACCAGGGTTGACCCTGTTTAGCTTCCAAGATCAGACAGAATCTGGTACCTTTAGGGTATTTAGGCCCTGAATATATACACAGGGAGGAAGCCATATATCCTTTGCACTCCAAGGTATTTTAATCTAACTTTGACCAGAACCTGGATAGAAAAATACCCAGACCTGGTTTGTAATACCAGTACCAAGTCACAGCAGAAGGAACTGGAGATTCAAATTAACTGGTTTGCAAGGTAGTCCCAGAGTTTGGAAATGGTACTTTTCTGGACTACAGTTTTCAGAATCCCTCACCTACCGTGACCAAAAAAGCAACTTTCCAAAGCTCTAGTACAGAGTTCCAGTTCCATCCCATCAATGCATAGGTCAAGGCTTTTCCGGCAAAGCACTGTTTGTTCCATGCCAAACTACAGCTGTTGCCCCACTCATTTCACTGTGGCACAAGAACAGCTAAGAGAGAATGTTGGCAGACATCAAGACACGACACTTTCAAAGATGTGGCAAGAGATTTAGTGGCTTGAAAGAAGCACTCAAGATGGAAATGTAGCTGTTACCACCCTTCACCTCAACTGTAATATGGAACCACAACTATTTGACCTAGAGAGAAGGGGAAAAAAGAGGAACAGGTGTTGGGCTCCATTTATAGGGGTCTCAAGAGGCTTCCTAAAGCAACTGTAGCCAGGGTTAGGAGTCTTCTCTACTTCAGCACTCCACACATGTAGAATTTTACATTCTGCGATATTTTTTTAACTTTTTTTTTTTTAAGGTGGCTTACCAGTACTCGGGGCTGTAAAGAAAAAAATATGCCTGAAACATGGGGGGCAGCTGGTAAAACTTCACAAACCCAAAGAAGCCAAGCAAGCAATTTAGTGACATCAATGGTTGTTAGGCAAGATTTTTGGCTTTAACCCTCACCTCATTCCTCTGGCTACCTAACCCAATATATGCCCCTCCTTCCAGTCACGTCTTTTCATCGAAAAGAACTGGCAAGGTGCATGTGTGTGCATGCACTCATATGCAAGAGGGAACTGAACAGTCCTCAGTTCTTTGAAATCCTCTAGCTTAAAGCAAGAATGCAAATAAGCAACAAACTTGACTGATCCATCTGTATGTTTTTAATACAGTTCTCCTCTTCAAATTGATGTATTAGACTACAGATGTACTAGACTACAAGTGATCACAATGCACTAATAACTGGGAGTGATGGGGTTTGTAGTGGAGCACATTCAAAGACTGCCTGCTTGGAGAAGGCAGGGCAAGAGTATTTGGGCCTGTTAGGCACAGAATATCATGAATCAGACTGAAGACCTCTCTCACCTCTGCTCACAAAGTGGCCAACCAAATGCCTATGGGAAGTAACTGCACCTCCATCTTGCCTCTTATTCTGGAGAGGGTACCCATGATGCTGATTTGAAGGACAGGGTTTTTAGCACCTTGCTTAGCTTCCTTAAAAATCAGACTATAAACAGGAGCAGATTCACCACTCCACTGGCATTGATCCATGAACATCCTGCTTAGCAGCCAAGATGTCCCCTCACCTCCATAGATTTAGCTACTCTCCTTTTAAAGCCATCAAAAGTGCAGCCCTCATTACATCTCGTGGCCATCAGTTCCACCGGAACCCAAAAAAGGAAGCCCACCCCCCAGGGCATCACTTACTTTCGCCAGGTGGGCAGCATTCCTGATGGCGTCAACCATCTCTCGGCCGGAGGGGTGCACCTTGGCCACATGACCCCACATCCTCTCCCAGGTGTGCCCATCGATGGGGAAGCCGCTTTTGTTGACAAGGAAAACCACCCCTCCATCTTTGTCCTCCTCCTCCGAGCCCCCACTGTTGGTGGTGCTGATTGGCCGGGCGTGGGAGCTCCGCGAGCGGCCCCCTTTGTCTCCCTTGGGGTGGGCGTTGCGAGAAGCATTGGCGCTGGATCCCGTCATCGTTGTTGGGCACGTACCAGAGGAAACGGTCAGGAAAAGGCAGAGAGTTCAGTGGGCCCACGAGGTTGCCCTCTTCATTCTTCCCTGGCACCCACTCCCTCGTGCCCAGGGAAGTCAGGATGGCATGAAGTTGGCTTGACTAACAGCGGTGGGCAAGCAGACCACCGAGGACGATGACAACGGGTTCTTTCTTCTCCTTCACCTCTTCCTCCTCCTCCTCTTCGTGCAGGGAGAGTCTGGAAAGGTGGCAGAGAGAGTGAGAGACAACACGTGGCGCATGCCAGGCAGAGCAGGTTGGCATCGCGGAGGGGGAGGCGAGACAAAATATTCCACCAGCTCGCGGGGGCCCTCGAAGGCGGCAGAGGGCTGGCACAAGGAGCGTCGCAGGCTCTCCCCTGACACTCTCTGTCTCTCTCACACACACACACAGAGACACACACAGACGAGAGCCCCGCTACTGTCAGCCAGAACTGGCAAACAATAGAAGGGCTAATCAACGCTGGCAGTGATCCGACTCACCTGTCAAACAAAAGAGGCGGACCTTCCGATCTCTCCCCGCAGCACCCGCCAGCCCGCCAGCAGCGCCTCCCTCGGGCTGCCTCTCTCACCAGGGGGCGGCAGCAACCGAGAGAGAGCCTTTCTCTCCGTCCTAAAAATCTATAGGGCTATGCCTCTGGGGAGAACCGTCTCACACAAAAGGGATCGGGAGAGCCTGCGGTCGCGTGGGCTCCTTCTCCTCTCCCCCGCCCCCCTCCCCAATATGACATTGTCCTGGGTTCACATCCGTCTTCTCCGTCCGGCAGATCGCCTGCCCGAAAGCCCTCTGGGCAGGAGTCTGACGGGTGAAAACGCCCGGAGGAGACAGCACGCCGAAAGACAGAGGCAGGGCGACGGTCCGGAGAGGCTCCGCACGCTCCGCCCGCGCTCCCCGCGTTCTTCGTCCCGCTCTCCCCGATCGCATGGTGCAGCCAGGCATGCGGCAAACGAGCTCGGGCTGGTGCAAGTCCAAGGATGGTGCTGGGCTCGCCCCGTCGCCCGATCCCCAGCGAGGCAGGAAAGGGGAGAGTTGCTTTCAAACCCCAGGATTCCATAGGATGTTGAAAGCGGAGTAACAGCGCTGTCACAATCTAGCGTGGAAATGGCTTTGGTGGTTTGCAATAGCGCACGGTGTGTGTGTCTCCTGGCTGTTCCCACCCCTGCAATCCCGCTTTCTTCACCGGAGAGATGGGGTCCCCCCTCCCGCCATGATCACTGGCTTGGCCCCACGGACCCCACCCATCCACCGGCCTCTTGCTCTCCTCCTCCGCCTCCTCCCCAGCCGCGATCGTCCTCGGCCCGCTTCTCACCTGGCCGCGGCGGGATTCATTGCACCGGAGACTCTCCGGGCGGCTGGGGCTGGTCCTGCCTTTGCAGCCGCTCCGCTCGCCTGCGCCTCAGTCCATGTTCCATGATCAAGTGTTACTCTCTGACATGTAACCATGTTACCCGGCAGCCGCCGACGTTCGGAGCGCCCCCATTGGACGCCGCAACAAAGAAGGGCGGTCCTAAAGGGACCGGGAGGCGGCTTACGGAGGCGTCGCGGCCTCTGATTGGCCGAGCCTTCGCCAGTCGGGCAAGGCCAGCCCGGGAAATCTGATCATTCGCCTTCGGAAAAGTCCTCAGTCATTTTCAACAGAAGCAGCAGGGCTCGCCTCCGAAACAATTCACAGGTTAGTCCGTAATCTATCAGCCGAGCGTGGACAAGTTGGGTTTTTTTATGGACTGCAACCCGCAGAATTCCTCCGCCCAGCACGGTGCTGCGTTTGGGGTTGTAGTTCAAAAGGGTAACTTTTCCAAGCTCTGCCTGTTAAAAAAAGATATGACATCGTGTACTGATGATGTGTTGTCTGTTAATAGTATTAAATGACCTGAAGCCGTCACTGTTTGTTTTTTCCAACGAGACTAGTATTTTACAAATTATTTATGACTGACCTCTTGCTCAGTCTTCTGCCTCATCTCACTGCATGAATCACACACCATTTCCGCACTAGCCTGTTATAGTGCTATTATTCCACTTTCAACATCCTATGGAATCCTAGGGTTTGCAGTTGGGCCCCTACCTAAACTTGCAAAGCCCAGGATCCCATAGGATGTTGAAAGTGGAATAATAGCACTGTAACAGGCTAGTGCAGAAATGGCCATAGAATCCTAGAACTGGAAAGGACTTCATGGGTCATTGAGTCCAGTCCCCTGCTCAGTGCCAGATCTCCAGGGCATCCCCATTAGATGGCTGTCCAGCCTCTTTTTGAAGAGGTCCAGAGAAGGCGACCCCACCACCTGTCTAGGCAATTGGTTCTAGGCTGAACCACTTTTACTGTCAAGAAGTTCCTCCTAATGTATAGTCAAAATCTAGCCCCTTATAACTAAAACACCTTAACACCTCCCTTCTGCTTCAGGATGTAACACCATATTCACATCTTTGTAAAATAACTGCACAGCTAATTAAAAATATATCACTAGCACTAACGTTTGCCTTGCTTGACAAAACCTATGATGCCTACTGTTAACTGAAAATTGAATGATTATTATAATTCTCAGCGGCAGCTCTCCAGCTGTGAAACTCCTTTCCACAGGAGGCTATGCTGCCCCCATCACTGCTCTCTTTCCTTGGTCAGACAAAGAATCTTTTGTTTAAGTGGGCCTCTGATTCTTAAATCATATGGCAGGTGTTTGAAAATGATGTGCTATGTATTTATCTTTTATTCTTCTCAATTATGATATAAATGTGTTTAAAACTGGTTTTGACCCTGTGCTTTTTTAAAATAATTGTTGTTTAACTGTACCTATATTTGGAGGGGACAGCTGTGGCTGAATGTTGGGGTTTGGAAGGTGAAGGAGGACATGTACCTTTGTCCTGTTTGACTGAAGCTTTTTGGTACCTCACCCTACTCCAAAATCTGTTAAGAATTAAAATTGGATCCAATCCAGTAACCCTACAAGTGAGGTCTTACCAAAGCAGAATATTACTTTTTGATCTAGACACAACAGTTCTGTTGAAATAGCCTAGAACTGTACTGTCCTCTGCCCCCCCCCCACAATAGCACACTATTGACTCAGGATCTATCCAGCTTTGCTCAAACTTGACCTGAAATGCTGTGTCCCATTCTGGGTACCCCTGTTTGAGAAAGTTATTAACAAGAGGGAACATGTTCAAGGGAGAACGACCAAGATGGTAAAAGGTCTAGAAACCAGGCCCTATGAGGATGAAGGGAGTTAGGAATGTTTAGCCTGGAGAAGAGAAGATTTAGAGAAGTTCACCAGAATCCTATATGACCTGTTGTTACGTAGCTTTACATAGACTTAGCTACATAGCAGAGGCACTAAGAAACCCCTTCACTGAATTGTGAAGATGTGTAACAGGACACTGGCAAGACTGCCCAATCTTGCCCAATCCATATTGGTGCCCAAGGCACATGAAGACTAAGTCAGTGCACATCTAGTTCTGCCTCAGTTCCATTGTGCATTGGTCACTTTGCTGGCTCCGCCACATAATAAATAACAGCAGCTATCTCCTGGGTAAAGACATTATGTGATTGTCCAATTCTAATACCCAGAGACATAAATCCACCTACAGAGATGTAAAATCCCAACAGGATTCCAGCCAATATAATGCCTATCTTCAGATGTCTGAAGGGCTGTCATAAAGAATAGTACTACTCAACGGGGTGCTCCATGGGTCAATGCTAGTCCCTGTGCCACTGGCTGCTGCTCCCTGGGGAGTTTTCAGGAAAGAAATTGCAGCTAGTGGGTAGAAATGTACCAGTCCCTAGCCTCTGCTTGGAAAACAAGCAGCATAACATTAGAAAAATGGTAGAAGTGCATGTGAGACACATGGTTGCTTGAGAAACTATTAGATAATACAAGAAGAACAACAGGAGACACAAACCAAGACTGTTTTGTTGAAAAGTGGTTGCCATTCATTGACTCTATAAATATAGACACACTCTGGAGAGAACCAGCACAACATCACTAAGATCTCTGGAAATATGTTCTGTATTTAAACACTTGATAGAAATATTATTGGAAACCCTACAACTATTTCCTCATACCATGAGATGTAATAGCCATAGGATCCATGGGAAAGAAATAGTTTGAATGATCACGTTCTGATTTAATTGGTGTTGAATAACATTTTGTATTTTTTGTACCTTGTAAATTTTTGATTGTAATAAAATTTGATTAGTAAAAAAGAAATGTACCATTCCCTGGCCGATTGAAGAGAAAGTGCTGGGCTGCACATCAAATAGTTTGAGATGCACTGACATGGAAGATGGAGAAAATTTGTTTTCTGCTGCTCCAGAGAATCGGACACAGACCAATCAATTCAAGTTGCAAGAAATATTAGGAAGAACTTCATGATGGTGAGAACTATAAATGGAATAAACTACCTCAGAAGGTGGTCAATTCTCCTTTATTACGAGTTTTTTAACAGATGTTAGATGGCGACCACTTAGAGAGCTTCAGCAATAAATTCCAGACACAAGGGGCCTGACCAGATCATTCCTGGAGTCGCTTTCCATTCTTACCATTTTAAGGTCATGAATCCTGTCCAGAGTCTACATACAATACAAAGTTGTGATCAAGTGTAATTTCCCAGTTTGCATATCTGTATCAAAGTCTACATAGATGACAGTAAATGTCTGAAGGAAATGATGCAAAAGAGTTTTGAGCTGGGATAGAATGGGAGTCCAGCTGATCCTAGTGTAGCTGTGTGTGCCTGCCTATACCAGGAAAGGTAACCAACAGCTGCCCCCAGAACCCCTTACTGAGCATGTGCCAATAGCAAAACAAAGAGAAAAGAGGAGTGGAGATGAGCCTACCCCACTAGCTATTCTCAGCATGTTAAAAAGAATAGATCTGTAAGCTGGCCACCAATATGGAAATCATCAGAAAATTGGAGACTGGATGCATTTGGAAGAAGCCTAATGTTTTTCTTTATTTGCGCAAGGGTTACTTGACCTGGTTGTTTCATTTCACAGTGCTTGTTTTTAGTTTTATATAAAAAGTTTGCTGAAACCTGTTTGTTTGTTTGTTCATTCTATATCTCACCTTTTTCTCTGAACAGTATCTAAGGGAGTTCTTCAGATGCTCTTCTTTTTGTGCTGCAAGAACCTATCCCTGTTCCCTCCACGTTATTTCTGTTCCTGGTACCAAAATTTCTGTTAAAGTAATGCTCAGGAACACATTTACTTTGTTAACTGAGATGTGTGTGTGTTAGTCACCTATCAGCTCATGGTACCCCTATGAATTTCATAGGCTTTTCTTAGGCAAGAAATACTCAGAGATAGTTTTGCTAGTTCCTTCCTCTGAAATATAGCCTAGAGCACCTGGGAATCCTTGGCAGTCTCCCATCTAAGTACTAACCAGGGCTGATGCTGCTTAGCTTTCAAGATCAGACAGGATCTGGTGTCTTTAGAGTATTACCTGTGGAAAAATGAGCACCATTAATAGAGAGTACACACTGAGGGATGGGGCAGCTCTACAAGGGAACCCAAAAAGTTTATAGAAAAAATATCAATCGGTAGAACCAATGGATGTGATTTTGATAAACTATAAGAGAGGAGAAAAAGGGAACCAGGGATTGCAAAATGAAAACTCAACTTTTTGCTTGATGTTACCAGGCTCCACCTTGATCAAAAGTACCATTAAAATATAATATAATATAATATAATATAATATAATATAATATAATATAATATAATAAAATATAATATAAAATATACAAATACATATAACATTACAGGGTTTATCTTCTCCCTCACATGCCGGGTCCAAATCTGACTTCAGTGCTTAATTTCTTAGTAATATCCCAGGACTGAAGAAACAGCTGCTCTGAGTCCTCAGGAAAAACATGGGATTTGAAAATGAATTTAAAAAGAAATTAAAAATACACAAACATGAATAGAAATGAGACTTCTCTACCTTTAAATTTCCCTCACTTTCATCTCAGATAAGTGAAAGCAATTTTATTTTAGTGCTTCAATGTAAAATAAAATGGTTGCTTTGGCTTTTTGAGTACGCTGTTAAAATGTGGCTGTGAAGTTTTTAAATGCCTTTAAAGTAGCCCAGCAGCATTTGCTTTTCTTTTTGTGTCTGATGGGCAGCGGCATAATCTGGAGTTTACAAAAGTCCCATTATAGGGATCAGCGGATTTCAGCAGTTAGACCTCAGATTCCCTTTTTATCTAGCCCAGATGGCACAAAGGGATGATCTAAAATGAACATAAATAGTGAACCCTCTGACCACATCAAGAATGAAGGCTATTATTTTTAACCTAATGCTTCAGGTTTCCAAAGTTCTTTCTCTACCACAATAGTCCTTAGTCAGAGCTGCTCATGGAGTCCTGAGTGCCTTTGTGATCAAATTACCAGTTGCAACATTCCTGGAGATTTGGGTATGGTGAACTAATCTTACAGACATTCCAGTGTATGTCCATCTGTCAACGATGTCACATCTAAGACAGCATTCAGCAACAAGGCATGATTAAGGAGAGTAACTGGGAACTCCACTGATTTTGAAACCTTCAGAAAGCTGATTCATCACACCTAGATTTCCCCACAACATAGACACCATACCCTTCAACATTACACAGATAAAAACTAGGACACATGTGGCCAAGCAACATCAGAGCATGGTGAAGACGGCAAACATTATTAATGAGGAAAAGCACAGAGGCTAGGAGAGGCCGCAATGGTTTGCTTTTGCCTGAGGCTACTGGGAAAACCAAAGAAAACCAAACACCTCCCTGCTAATCCCCTTCCAAATGTCTGCGTTTTCCATCCATCAGCTGAGTCATGTCAGTTTTGGTCCGGTATTCTGGCAAACAGATGGGCTAGTTCAGTCCATAGGTGGGGAGGAAAAATGACCCTCAGCCCCATGCGGTGTCCCACTCTGGCCTATGGTGTCCATCAAGGTTCTGGCTTATTCTCCATGCTATTTCATACATGCATGAAACATTTGAGGTTTGCAGGTTCAGTGTCATCAGTATGTAGATGACAAGCTCTGCTTCTTCATTCCATTTCACTGTTGAAAGGCTGTCACAGTTGTAAAATATTGTCTGCAGATGGAAATGGACTTGATGTGGGCTAACAAACTGAAACTGAATCCAGAAAAAGAAGTAGTTCCTCATAGCTAGTAGATCTCTTCTTGGAATTGACATTCAGACAGGATTGGATGGGATACAATGCCCCTTAAAAAGGTAGGTTCAGAGTGTGGAAATTCCTCTGGACTTCAACTGGAGCTTGGATGTCTAGGACCTCATTTGACAGCCACAGAGTCATAGACCTGGAAAGGATTTCAACAGCTATCCAGTCCAACCCTCCTGTTATGCAGGAATTCACATCTAAAGCACTCCTGAGACAGTTAACCAGCCTCTAGTAAAAAGCTCCAGAGATCTCACCACTCCCTGAAACAGTCTGTTCCGCTGTAGAACATTACAAGTCAAGAAATTTTTTTGTAGTTTGGTCTCTGGAGCTGCAGAAAACAAGCTCACTACTTCTTCTGTATGACATTCCTTCAGATATTTAAAGATGGTTATCATTTTACCTCTCAATCTCCTCTATTCCAAGCTAAACAGCAACTTAGGCCATTTCTTACAAGGTTTAGTTCAAGAATTTTTAGCATCTTGATTGTTCTTCTCTGGACATGTTCTAGCTTCTCAGTAACCTTCTTGAACTATGGTACACAAACCTGGACACAATATTCCAGATGGGGTCTGACCATAGCAGAACAGAATGGTACTATTACTTTCCTTAGCTCCAGAGCTGTGCTTCTGTTGATGCAGCCTAGAATTGCATTGGCTTTTTTGGCTGCCGCATCACACTGTTGACTCATGATTAGCTTGTAGTCCAGGAAGATCCCTAGATGTTTTTTGCAGTGCTGTCAAGCCGGGTGTCACCTGTTCTGTATTTATACATTTCATTTTTCCTGCCTAAATATACTACCTTAGATTTATCCCTCTGGAAATTCCTTTTGTTAGGTTTGGCCCAGTTCTCAAAATTCACATTAACCTATAACGTGTGTTAACAGGGAAGGAATGGAGCCATTTCTGCCAAACAATGTAGCAGTTGCGTATATTGGCCTGAATTCTATTGGTTAACCTCAACTAGTCCTGATATTGTTGTTACATGTTATTCCCAAGCTCCACTATTGCAGAAAAACATTTTGAGCTGACCCTGTGCAGTGCACAAGCCCTGGCTCCCAGGAAGTCAGACAGCCAGTGTGGCATGCAGATTAGAATGCTGGAGTAGATTGCGGAACACGCTGGCTTCCACCCAACCCCTAAACCTCTCTCTTTCTCTCTCTCCCTGTGTGTGTGTGTGTGTGTGTGTGTGTGTGTGTGTTCTTTAACCAAAGATGAAATCTAAGGACAGCTGGAAATCAAAAGTTTAAAAATTAATTTGGTCACAATGATTGTTGGAAAGGGGGAAATTAATTTGCTCTTGATAATGTTGAGAAGGTGGAAATTTAATTAACTGCTTTTGGCTTTAACTGATTCATTAACTACATTTTTATAGAAACTATGGAATTTAAAGAGAATGGCCTATTTGATTGACATCATTTCCCCCAGTCAGATATTCTGTTATTGGCATACCTACCCAGAAGTAATTGTTATTGAGTTTATTGAGTCCAGAGACTAGGACAAAGAGCAATGGATTCAAACTGCAGGAAAAGAGAGTCTACTTAAACCTCAGGAAGAACTTCCTGATCATCAGAGCTGCTCAGCAGTGGAATCTGCTGCCTTGGAGTGTGGTAGAGTCTCCTTCTTTGGAGGTTTTTAAGCAGAGGCTGGATGGCCATCTTTCGAGAGTGCTTTCATCTAAAAAGAGGTTTTTAAAAAACACACCGCGCGACCAGTTCTGGTCACTCCGGAGCGGACTGAGGTGCGGAACTGCAAAAAGTAGTCCGCGCCAGTCCACTCTACGGTGCAGAAGACCTACATTGGAGGTCACTCTGCACCGTTTTAATAGCCCAGTGTGGAAAAGGCCTTATTTGGGTGGACAGTGCCCTCATTTAGAATCCTCTAGTGGAGCTACACCCCTGGAAGCAGAGCAGACCAGCCAGTCAGTCCACTATAAGGACAGGGAAATTTGAAGCAAATTTGAGTGATTTTCTCCAGTCTTCCTTTTACACACTCCTATTCAATTCTCCAAAATCTCTTGTCTCCATCTCTTTGGATTCTTCCTCTCAGCAAGCAGGCAAGCAGATATATGTATAATAAATCATCATCATCGTCGTCGTTGTCGTCATCATTTGTTACCCATCTCTCCCCAAGGCTTGAAGCAGGGTATAGCATAGGAACAACAAGCCATCACTGAGCCATGTGATCCTCCTCCCACTCTTGAGACCATCTTTGGTGACAAGTATGAAGAATTGTTCTTATTCCTTGCACACAGAATATCTAGTGCGATTAGTTAAGCCTCGTTTGAGGAGGCAGGAAATGAATTAGTAAAGAGCAAATTAAATTTAACTACTTATTGCCAGGCCCTGAATCTACTACTGTGCTTTTGGAAGAACTCAGGAAAAGTTATCTTTTGGACTACAGCATCCAGAATTGCCCAGCTAGCATTGCCAAACTCTGAGTTTTGGTAGGCCTTGGTCATGAAGTGCAATGTTTTAGCACCATCGAGCTTGGAAGCAATGAACTGCAAACAATACAGTTACATGCCAGCAGTTACTTGCGGGGCGGGGCATTGAGAGTGAAGCAAAGTTACATTTTAATACAACATGCAAGCAGGAACAGAGTTAGGCCATTTCCACACTAGACTGTTATAGTGCCATTATTCCACTTTCATTATCTTATGGAATCCTAGGGTTAGCAGCTTAGAGAGGGGCCTTTGAGGCCTGCAAACCCCAGGATTTCATAAGATAATGAAAGTGAAATAATAGCACTATAACAGTCTAGTGCAGAAATGGCCTTACTTTATTGATGTAAAGAGTAACATTTTCCACTCATTTCTAAATATTGCTTTTAAAGGGTGCAATTTTCCCTCCATATGTGCAGGTTTGACCTTCGCAGATTTGATTATTAACGAGGTGTGCATGTGCCTTCCCCCATTCTCCTCTTCCTCCTCCTCTTGCATTTTACCTTGCATTTTCTTCCGTCCAGAGCTCCCCCTCCCACTTCCTTGCCTCTGGCCCTGGTGCTGAGAACTTTCGCAGAGGCAAAAGGCAAGATAATGGGGGGAACCTTCCTTCTCCCCTCCAGAACTCCCCCTTCCCATCCCCTTGCCTCTGGCCCTAGCATGCAAAAGGCAAGGGAATGAGGGAGGGAGCCCCAAAAAGGAATAGGAGAGGGATCGCAGTGGGGAATTATTCATGGCTTTTCCACTTTTGTGAGAGTTCTGCACCCCAAACCCTCACAAAAGGGGACAGGCCACTGTATTTAAGAGTCCCTTTTTGACAGGAACATTTTAAGTTTCAGGCCACTCTTTTTTCTCAATCATATTTTTAAAAAAGTAAAAAATGGTTTAAAAAAAAGAGATGAGCAGGACAACAAAAAATACAGCAAATTGCTTTCCACCATTGTAGCAACAGATGAGATTACCTTCCAATCGTTTTAAGGAGTGATGAGTATGAATTACATATTACAAAATTACTTTCCAAGTTCTGCACTGCCTGAGGTAGGCTAAAAATTCAGGGATCTACCTTTAGCCCTTGCCTTCTGTCTTTTAAAAGACTCTCAACCTCTCTTGTGCCTTAGCCCTCATTAACACATTCATTTTATGTTCGCATTAGTCTCTAGTGCCAGGCAGTCCACGGGAGACTCAGCAGTCTTCCTGGCTCTCTTCAGCAATCAGCTCAGCAAGAATCTTTCTTAATATGGAATTGCTGAACCCTGTCATTAAAACATAAACACCAGGGAGACCATGGAGGTATTGTTTGAGGAGCTCAAGTCAACCAGCTGTGTGGGTCTGTGGTGCCTGCCCAGTGTGTGGTTCCAGCAGAAAGAAGCATTCAGGAAAGGAACTGCAAACAAAGACGCTTCTTACAACAGTGAAATTTGCTGCATGTTAAGGATTTTCAGCCCCATTAAATTCTTGGATTCTGTACGTGCTAACAACAAATGTAGTACAAGAGATTTTCAGACCAAATTGGCCCTATAGTCTGTCATCATCATTATCTGAATTGGAGAAAAAAAAAAGGGGGTGAATGGAGTTCAACTTGGGCAAGAGCTGTTTTAATTCAGTTTTACTATAGGATTTTTTTTTAAGCCTGTACAACTTTAAAAAAAAAAAAATATGCAATTGCGGCTGATATGTCCCTTGTCAATAGAGTAGTGTTTCTGCTCCAAATTTTACTCTGAAATTTAAAGGAATCCGCCACAGCAATCAATCTGTTTTGAGGTTAGGGTTCTGCACCTTTAACAATTTTGTGCATTTTGTGCAATTTTGCACAGGTCCTTTAAATTAAAAGACTAAAACTCAAAGCAGAGTCCCAGTCTCCTCAACATGGAAGCCACCAGCCACCACTGAATGGATATAAGAAAGTAAAGCATACTGGATGTCAGGTACTCTCAAAAGTCTTTGCCGCATTTTTCTCAAACCTCAATCTTCTAGCTTGTAAACACTGATTACCCCATTGTTGTTGTTGTGTGCCTTCAAATTGTTTCTGACCCTATTACAGGCTTTTCTTGGCAAGATTTGTTCAGAGGGGATTTACTGTTCTATGAGCCAGTGCGATGTAGTCACTGTCAACGCCAAGGCCTGGCGAGCAGCCAAAGGAGCTGGCTACAGGTCTCTTGCAGATAAGGCAGGGAATAAATTAAAGGGCTTTACTTCAGCAGAACAGAACAGGAAAAATAGCAGTAAGTACCGGCAGCAGGGAGACTCCCTGGCTGTTACGTCACAGCCAAGCGAGCACACAGTCAAAGTCTGTTCGAACGGAAAAGTTACCAAAGCTGGTCCGAGATCAAGAGGTGGCGACGTTCCAGCAGGTCAGGCAGCGTTTCAGGAGGCCAAGCTGGGATCCACAACAAGCACTCTCCCCCAGAATGGACGGTTGTGAGCCGACAAAAGACCCAAGGCTGAGTGATTGCTTTTATAGGCAGATCACTCCTCCAGGTGTTATCGCAGCTGGACCCTGATTGCCTGGCGTTTTCTATTTAAACGTTCTGACCTCCTGAGAGCACTCTTTTGCTCCCGATGCTGCTGGTAAGTAGGCACCCGCTCTTGAATCTCACTATCCGACTCTTCTGGCTTGGCTGGGTCTGGGGCAGCCCCGGCTCTGCTTCTGGGACTACTGGAGCCAAGGGCTCTGTGCCTGGGGCAGCCTCGGGAGTGGGCTGTGCTGGTGCAGCAGGCTCCAAGGACTCTGGCTCAGACTCAGAGCTTGTGTCCTGGAGTTCCAGGGTCCTGACAGTCACTTGAATTTTGAACTAGGCCATTTCTGCACTACACTGTTATAGTGCTATTGTTCCATTTTCAACATCCTGTGGAATCCCGGGGTTTGCAGTTTAAGGAGGAGCACTTAGAATTCTTAGCCAGAGCGGTCTTTGGCTTCAGCAAACTCAAACCCCAGAATTCCACAGGATGTTGAAAGTAGAACAATAGCACTATAACAGTGTAGTGTGGAAATGGCCTATGACTCTTGAGACCTGTATTTGAATCCCTGCTCAACCATGGAAACCCACTGGGTGACTTTAGACAAGTCAAGGTTCCTCACAGAGCCTGAGACCACACTGGTCTCAGCCTCAGAAAAAGGCAAAGACAATCCCCCACTGAACAAATTTCAAGAAAACCCATGCTATGTTTGCCTTAAGGTTGTCATAAGTCAGAAATGATGGGAAGGCACACAACAACAACAACAACAACAACAACAAACGACCCACTGTTTTCAAAGAGACTTGGTCCAGAAGTAGATGTGCATAGGATTGCACACTGTGCAAGTTTGCCTGGAAATAAGCCCCACTGACTTCAATGGGAAATACTCCCAAGCAGGTGTGCACAGGGAATAGCCTGACACACAGTGTATCCTGTGCTGGAGGATGGCCAGGCCTTCAATTAGTGGAACAAATTCAGCAGAGCTAAATTAAGTCCCACAGGTTTCATTTCATCTGTTATTCTAAACATTTCTGATACTTGAGCCAACCTGTACTTTTTAAATAGAATGTTTAAATTGTATGTTTGATACAAGCTTGCATTCTTGGCTTCTTTTAGGGTTTCCTTAGGGTCTCTAGAAATCAGAGATAACTTGAAGGCACACAACCGATTAGCCTAAGTCCACATTTTTAACCATCCCCACCCCCCTTTAAAGCTGTCCAAGTTTGTGGTAAGCCATGACATCTTCTGGCATCGAGGTCCACTGTTCAATTATGCTTCATGTGAAGAAGTACCTCATTTTTACTTATTCTGACTCTCCCAGCATTGATCTTAATGGGATGACTAGATGTTCTATTATTATGATAAATGGAGGAAAGTTTCTATCTAGTTTCTCCACACACCATGTATACATACATACATACACTAATAAAAAAATCTTGGCTGCAAACATGCAACACAGATGTAGTTAAGAATGTGTAACTATGTATTGTCTCCTGACCCAACCCTCCAAACCTACCTTAAGAGCCAGCAGCAGCACCAAATGACAAGTCTATTCTATAGTCCATCAAGGCACTGTAGGATGATGATTCCAGCTCCCTCCCACCGGCACCCTGCAGTGCAATGAGAAATTGTGACATGCTTCCTGCTTCTGTTTGCCATGTGGCAGATCACAGGTGAGAGCCAGGTAGAAACATCATCCTGCAGTTTCCTGATCACCAGCAGAACAGACCCCCTTCCCATCATGTGGCTACTGGCTGTTGAGGTACTTTTGGGAAGGCATTTGCAATTGTGACAATAGTTCTCTGATTGTAAACATGAATACCCAATAGCTATGAATGTGTAGGTCTAGCTTACGCACTCATTACTGCTCAACAGGATGCCAGCCAAAATAAATAACCTGTGGTGGTGAGAGATTTTCATAGAATCATAAAATTGGAAGAGACCACAAAAGCCATCAAGTGCAACCCCCTGCCATGCAGGAATATATCATCAAAGAATTCCTGACAGATGGCCATCCAGTCTCTCTTTAAAAACCTCCAAAGAAGGAGACTCCACCACACTCCAAGGCTGCGCATTCCACTGTCAAACTGCTCTTACCATCAGAAAGTTCTTCCTAATGTTTAGATGGAATCTCTTTTCTTGAGGGTTAAAGCCATTGCTCCATGTGCTGGTCTCTGGAGCAGCAGAAAACAGGCTTGCTCCATCCTCCATATGACATCCCTTCAAACCTAGCTATCATGTCACCTCTTAACCTTCTTTTCTCCAGGCTAAACATACCTAACTCCCAGAACTGGACACAGTATTCCAGGTGGGCTCTAGTTTATAAAAGTTATATTTGCCAAACATCTGGAGAACCATGTTTCTAACCTCAGTATACAGCAACCTCATAATTCCCAGTATATCAGTCTTTCCTAAGTAGTCCCTCTAGATGTGTTGGACTACAAACCTGGGGGTAATGGGACTTGTAGTCCAGCTCATTGAGGGAAACTTGAACTAGATCTAAACCATAGTTGGAGAGTTCATTCCATATATATAGGCCATTTCCATCCTACACTGTTATTCCACTGTCAACATCCTATGGAATTCTGGGGTTTGTAGTTTACTGAGAATTCTAAATGCCTCTCCCTAAACTGCAAGCCGCAGGATTCCATAGGATGCTGAAAGTGGAATAATAGCACTATAACAGTGTACTGCAGAAATGGCCATAGAAGACTTGCCTCTGGATTATTAGCACAAGTTGCCAGGAAGAGATGCTGCCATCTGCTGCACAAAATGGGCACCATCATTCCTGTTCCACTGCCATGAGTTAAGTCACCTCCTAGAAACAGCTCCAACATTTATGGAATCAGCATATATCATTGTGAGATTTGCCAACTATAACATTGGGAATCATATGTGATATCAGCTGGTTCTGGATGCCTGCTGTCTAGGAAAATAATACCCAGGATGAATGACTTTTTGTTTCTCATATGTGGAGCAGCCACTGCAGACAGGAGGTCAGAAGGAGGGCTAGATTTTGCCCTGTAGTAATAAGCTGCTTAAGAAGAGCTGACAGTCTGAATAAAAATCACAGGAGTAAGAATTCTAGCCCTCATGGGGGGAGAGCATAAACTGATTTACCAAAAAGTAAATCAAGCCTGTACGCAATATTGATAGCCACCTAGGCCCTTTCCGCACGGGGTTATTAATGTGGGTTACTACGTTGTAGGACTGAGCTGTTCTGTACCTGGGAGTGAATTAGGTTCACT
>CAOKZL010003554.1:0-87217 GCA_948472985.1 Iguana delicatissima
ATAAAGGGCACAGCTGAGTTAACTAGCTTTAATTTTAAAAACGTACACCTGTCCACTGCAGAAACTTGGACCTCTGGGTTCAGGACTTAGTGTAGGAATACACTCCCACTGCTCAGCTGGATCTTTGGGTGGAATGGAGTCCTTTCCAGCACAGACTAAATTCCTGTTTCTTTCTCTTTGTTTAGACTAAATTGTGTTTTGTGTGATTTCTTGAGCTGCAGATAAAAGTTTTGGTTTCTATAAAGAACCTCCTTTTCCCAACCTCCTATCCCATACCATTTCTGTTCAATTTTTTTTTTCAAAAGAAATAAAACTGAAAGGCTTGGATCTTGGTGGGGCACTCATTGGGGACATTTTTTTCTCCCTCCAGAAGTTGTTCTTTTTAGAGGATTGCCCAATATAGCCGTATGCCAGAGGTTCCCTGTTTGCTGGACAGTGCAGTGCTCTGCTTTCAGGCTGGTGAATACCTGGGCAATTTTACCACTACCATGACCAAAATGACCACTACTTGGTCTTAGTGTGTTCTGTGAAGTTACAAGCCCAACTGCCCATATCACTGCCAGGCTGTCTCCTTCCATCATCCCCTTTTTCCTGCATCAACATGCTGTCAAAGCTTTGTGTTCCATTAGCTTTAAACCAGATCAAGGCTGTGTAATTGTGTGCACATTTTTCAAATGGGTGCATTCCTGGATACCTTAATGGATTTCGTTTCATCTACATCTTCCTCTCCGCCATCTGACCAATCACAAGTTTTGAAATCTACTACAGTACCATAGATATCAAAGTCAGTTTTAGTACCATTCTCAGAATCTTCTTTGTCCTCCATCCCTTTGGTGCAGGAAACAATGGTCCCTGTTAGTTAGAAATAACTAACATCTGGAAAACCTCAAATGTGGTGAAGGCTCAAAGTCATTCCAAATAATCTTCATCCTATACATCCACAGAGCCAAAGAGGCAGTAGTATTACCACGGCATTCTGGTCTGGTCTTTGGTGAGCTAAGATATCATTTTGATATCATAATTCGGCCCTTTTTCCTGCCACCAGCTAAGTGTTTGTAAGGCCCCGCCGGAAGAGCGCGAAGCTAGGCATGGGCTATAGTTCTAAAGTACCATATATAGCCAGTTCTGCTTCAGGGGGTAGCCACCCGAAAACAAACACCTTGATTGCAAGACAAAGAGGACTCTTTGCCTGTAAAAGCACCCTGGCAAGCCAGGCACTTAATGGATGAGCTAGGTGCATCTGCATACCAGTTATACCATTGTCAAATTGGTTGATAACTCAATCATGCAAATTCCGACCTTTCGGAGCCTTTGTCCCCAGGCCAAAACTCATTGTTCTCTTGCAAAAACCAGACTAGTTTGTGGTCGTTCTGTCCCTATAAAAGATGCCCTACTTTGAGAGCTCTTCGGAACTCTCACTGGACTAAGCTGAAATCATTGGAACTCTCGTCAGACCTAGCTGAATCACTAGCTGAAATCACTAAGCTGAAATCACTTGAAGCTCCTTATGGATCTTCTTCCTCGCCTCGCTGCCACTTGGTTCCACAGATTCCCCTCGGTCTCCACACCGGGTTTCCTTCCTTCTCCCCAACTGGTGTCTTCAGGATTTTGGACAGGTGGCGTATTGCTTATTTCTCTAAAATTCTCTTTCTTTCCTCTCTAGTTAGGTGTGTTTGAGTTTTATTACAGTAATCTTTGTGCTCTTTTCGTTTTCTTTGTAAGCCTACCGGAAAAATCCTTTCAATGTGCTGGTTACGCGAGAAGATGACTTCTTTGTGGATGAGCAAACAACAGTGAAGGTTCCCATGATGAACAAAGATAGCTATGTTAAGACTTACTATGACAAGAACCTGTCCTGCCAAGTGGTTGAGCTCCCTTACAGGGGCAATGCTTCAGCACTGTTCATTCTGCCTGACCCTGGAAAACTGAAATTTGTGGAAGGTGCTCTGAGGAAAGATGTTTTCTTCAAATGAGTGAATTCACTGGAAGAACGGTAAGCAGATGTGCTGTAATGGATGGAGCATTAGATTTGGACTGGAGAGATCCTCAGTCTAATACTTCTCAGTTTGTGACCTTCAACCAGTTACCATTTCTCCATCTCACAGACCTCCAAGATATTATTTTGAAAGTTTAAACATTGGGATGGTGAACTATGTTTGGGTTAGAAAGAATATTTGAAAATCTTGGAAGAGTGGTTGGGCCATGTGTTTCTCAAGTCCTAGTGAGAAGAACCCTCAATTTGATGAGAATCCTTACAATTCAATTCTTGTTCTAGACAAAATTCACCCATGACTGTTTTGCATAGAAAACATTTTTTCTGCACAGAAAATTTCTATGTAGAATTATTATTTTATTATTCATAGAAAAAAAATCTTTATATTGTACTCTGCATAGAATGTTCAAACTATTTCTGTATGGAAAATGCTGTTTTCTGTACAAAACAACCTTGTGAGATTCGTATGCAAAGAATAAGACTCAAATTGTGAATAGTCTTTGAAAATTTCACAATATTTGAAAACTTTCTCACAGACAGATGTTCAGTATTTCCTTCAAGAAAAAAATTAGCAATCAATTACATCTCTAGCTGTGCATTTTCCTCTGAAATCCACAGAGGAAGTAGAAAAGAGATCATAGAGATGGAAGAGACTACAGGAGCCATCGAGTCCAACCCCCTGCTATGCAGGAACACCCATCAAAGCATTCCCAACAGATGACCATCCAGCCTCTCCTTAAAAACTTCCAGAGAAGGAGACTCTATCATACTCCAAGGCAGCATATTCCACTGCTGGACAGCTCTGACCATCAGGAAGTTCTTCCTCAGGTTCATGTGTAATCTCCTTTCCTGCAGCTTGAATCCATTGCTCCTTGACCTGGTCTCTCAAGTGGCAGAGAACAAGCCTGCTCCCTCCTCAACATGACAACATGACATGATGGATCAATCACTATCAGCCATTATATGCTGAAGTGCTCTTTATGGCCTTTTCTGCAGGATGCTCTTGTCCCAGCATGGGGACAGGAGAGGAGGAGGACCATGATGATGCTTCTGCATGATGTTGTTATGGTTCCATCCTTTCCCCATCACCAGCTGGCACAATCATGGTTTTCCCCATCAATGACCCACGATTGCGCAACTGTCTCTCACTTACCTGCCCTGAAAAAGGCCCGGAAGTGTGATGGAGGCACTTCCTTCTCCAGTGCCGCATGGGAAAGTGCCTGGCTGTGCTGCAGAAGAAAGAGGTATGTCCATCATGCTCCCTTCTGCAGGGAGCTGGTCCGGTGCGGACAGGAGCACTCCCTTCCTGGTAGAGCTGCTACAAGGATCACCACTGGAAGACAGTGAGATGAGGTAGGGTGTGGAAAGAGCCTTTGGGAAACAAAGTAGATTGAACATCTTGAACCAAAGGGGTCACACAAACCCCACACAAGCAAGAGATTTCTTTTCTCTTTATAGACCAATAATTGATTGCATGCTTTCTGCACACTATCTTATTCATATAAAGTGAATGGAATCTCACCAGCTTTTGATTCTTCTGTCCAGAGGAGAATAGATCTCTACATTCCAAGGCTTTCTGTGTTCAGTAAATATGATTTTAAAGAAATGTTACAAAGAATGGGTGTTACTGAGTTGTTCACAGACCATGCAGATTTATCTGGAATTACTGGTGAATTACTTCAGCCTGAGCTGAAGGTGTCCAAAGTATGCTCCTCAAAACACATCATGCTAGAAAATTGAAAAGCAACAGTGGCTGATAGATCCACTGCTATGGAAGGGTCAGGTCCCCTCTTCATTCTACAGCTGCTCCTCTCACAGATGTTCTAAGCCGTCCTGGTGCCAAGCCTTTGCAGGAATAGATCCCAGCACAAAGAGCAGCTGTAGAAGGAGCAGCCCGTAAAATCAGGACTGAATTCACAAATCCAGCAGCAATGGGTCCACAGGTTGTACCACAGCAAACCAAGAATTCTTTTTCTTTTCAAGATGCATTCCTATCCCAAAAACAGAAAAAAAAAATATGAAATGCCCTTCACTAGATTGATCATCACAGATTTTGTTCTCACATGGTAGAAAAAGCATTTCAAAATGTTTCTCCCCTCTACAATGTGATGGAGATTCTAAGAGTTTTTTTCCCCATTTTTGGGGTGCGGTGTTTTTTGTTTTTTTTTTGAAGGGGAGGTATTCTGGGAGTTTGAAAAATTGTTCAAGAAGCTTTGACTTTGGTAAAAGAAGAGGTGTATTTTGCACAAAAGACACTGCCAAAATGTTTTTTTGTGCACAAAAAATTTTCTGTGAAGAGAACAGTGTTTGAGGGGAAATTTTTTTTTTTTCCCACAGATTTCTTAGAATGTGAAAAATCTTGCAGCAGCTAAGGACAGAAATATTCAAAAATGTTCAGATCTAGTCAAAATACATGTTTCTTGAGTTTCTTTTTTTATTAACCATTTTATTGAAAATTTCACAAATAAAAAACAACCATTTATTGTTATTTCACATGAAATATTTCTTGATTCTTCCAGACTGATCTAGATTTCCTTTTCAATATCTCTTAACAGAGGCCACTTCCACACGGGCATATTGCCCACACTAGAGCGACCTCTCTTGGAGGTCTTCTTCACTGGGGGGTGCGCTAGAGCAGTTAAAAAAAGTGAGGTTCTAGACCTCAAACTGCTCTAGCGCAGCCACGGGAGTGGCACTGTGAGTTTTATAAAAACCACCTTCGCAAGTGGTTTTTATAAAACTCACCCACGCTGCCCTGTGGCAGCCCCCGGTGAAGAACTGCAGAGACGCAGTAACGCGTCCCTGCAGATCTGCCCAGGGGCGGGCTTCTGGCTGGTGCACTGTCCTGATTGGCGGAGCGCCGCCGGAAGCTGCCGGCCGCCATTTTGGGCGCCACCGAGCGCCACCAAGCACCGCCGAAATTCAGCAGTGTTTAGAACGGCGGATCCGTGCTCTCCACAGGGACAGAGCAACCAGCTCGTGGGTAAGCGCCACCCCTGCGTGCATGGCCCCGTTTCACCCCCCCGTGAGGAAAGGGCCATAGTTGTATCATTGTACTGCATTTCCCTACTATTTTACAAGATAGATCATTGCATTTCACATGTTTCTTGAGTTTCAGGAAACCCAAATAAGGAGAATACTGCACCAGTAGAACCTTCACAATTATTTTATTTTATTTTATTATTTTTTGTATTTGTAGGCCATGTTTCTCCTGGAATTGAGACCCAATGTGGCTTCCAACAATAAATGCACATTGAAACACAGTAAAAATGTTAAGCACATTAAATACATTAAAAAAAATTAAAACAGTTAAAAAACATTAACAGGATATAAAAATCAGGATTTAGGCCCTTTTTGCATGGCATTTGCCATGCAAAAAGGCCTCTGGAGTATTGCGGAATGCGAGAAGCCATCCACATGACATCCTCACAATTGTGCAAGACTGCCGGAGCCGGCAGGCACCTATTGCACACTATTTCATTTGCGGCTTCTAGCTGAAAATGGTATGTTATTGTGCTTCACTCCAGGGCCCTGTGCGCACTTACCCTGCATGTGGAGCCTCCGCTGCTGCGGCTCTCGTGCTTCTTGCCCCAGCCTGGAAGAAGAGAAGCCCTCACACTGCCTGCTCGCTAGCAGGCAGGGACTGTGGAGGTGAAGCAGCATGGACGTGAGAGCCTCTCACAAGAGGCTGCTTGTATGATCCCCGCACCCCAGCACTGCAAAAAGGTAAAGTGCACAAAGAGCGTTAGATTGCACAAAATTCACACTTTTTTTGCATAGAAATCAGCATCTTTTGTGAGGAATGAAACATTGTTTTCTGTCCTAATAATGCTGTGTCCAGTGCAGGAAATACTATTTTCTGAACAAAAATAAAACATGTGCAAGCTTTGAGGAGACTAATTCCCCAATTGCAGCACTTTCTGTGCAGAAAATAAGATTCTGCATAAATGTACTATTTTCTCCACAGAACAGGCTGTTGCCTGTCTTCTTTGCACACAAATACTATAAGTCCTGAACTGTAAAAAGTCTTTGGAAACTGCACAATGTTTGAAGATGTTCTCACGGCAGGAGGAAAATTGCTAAAATTACCTGTTGCTTACTTCAAGAACGATATTAGCTAAGAATTACAGCTGAACATTTTCCTGACAGAGTATCCCAAGGTACTGTCAAGATAAGAAAATTTGCAAATATTCCTGTAAAGATGAGAAAATTTGCAAGTATTCCTGACAGCATTAGTGTCATCGAAGTCAGTACAACTTCATGTTTCTTCCACTATGTAGTTTAATGCCCTTCTCACCTCCTCCAGTGAAGAGCCCAACATTCAAAAGTTGTCCATTTGAGTCAGAACAACATCTGCTCCCTGCTTTCCCCTCTCTCTTTCTCTCTATATGTGTACATCTTTTTTTAAAATATATTTATTTTTGCCCTCCTCTTCAGTGACACTTTACATAATGTTAACAGTTATAGGAGTGATGTTTTGAAATGAGTTATGGTAAAGAGTAAGAGTGAGGCAGCCATATAAAACATTTTTTTCACCCTTTTTTTTTAAGGCTCAAGTAAATCCTTACCATATCTTGATATGAATCAAACACTAAAAATACCATATCACCTAAAAGAGAAAGTGGGGCACGGCACATTTCAGTAAGAGCCAGGTTTTGAGAAGGGAAATAATGGGGAAGTCTGCCTTGGTCTAGCTGGTGCAAGGAAAAAAACATGGACATACACTGAGGACTGTTTGGAGAATCATTTCAAGAGAACATGAGAGATATGAGAACATAGCTAGGGCAATTTCCAAACTACACTGTTATAGTGCTATTGTTCCACTTTCAACATCCTATGGAATCCTGGGGTTTGCAGTTTAGGGAGGGACCTTTAGAATTCTCAGCCAGAGAGCTCTTGAGCCTGGCCAGTTGCTATGAGGATGAGGCCTAGCAGCAAGGAGGAGGGCAGTGTATTCCCTCAGGAATCCAACTTCTGTATGTTAATAACTCTGAATACAGAGTGGATTTGGAGAATATGGGGAAAAGTTACAAGTACTGGACAAGACAGCTTGGGGAATTAGAGACACAGGATCTTAAATCTTTCTAACAAGTATTACCAGACTAATCTTATCTCTTTTTATGATAGAGTTACTTGCTTGATAGATGAAGGGAATGCTGTGGACATAGTATATCTTGATTTCAGTAAGGCCTTTGACAAAGTTCCCCATGACATTCTTGCAAAGAAGCTAGTAAGATGTGGACTGGACAGGGCTACTGTCAGGTGGATTTGTAACTGGTTGACTGACCGTACCCAAAGGGTGGTCACCAATGACAGATTCTCATCCTGGAGAGAAGTGACTAGCGGGGTGCCACAGGTTTCTGTCCTGGGCCCGGTGCTGTTCAATATCTTCATTAATGACTTGGATGAAGGAATAGAGGGCACGCTGATCAAATTTGCAGATGACACCAAATTGGGAGGGGTTGCTAATACGCCTGATGACAGGATCAAAATTCAAAAGGACCTGGACAGATTGGAGAGCTGGGCCAAGGCTAACAAAATGAATTTCAACAGAGAGAAATGTAAGGTCCTACACTTAGGCAGAAAAAATGGTATGCAGAATATAGGATGGGGGACACGTGGCTGGATAGCAGTACGTGTGAAAGGGATCTAGGACTCTTCATAGACCACAAGCTGAACATGAGTCAGCAGTGTGATGCGGCAGCCAAGAAGGCCAACGCAATTCTTGGTTGCATCAATAGGAGTATGGTGTCTAGATCGAAGGAGGTATTGGTAACACTTTATTCTGCATTGGTTAGACCTCATCTTGAATACTGTGTCCAGTTCTGGGCACCCCAATTCAAGAAGGATATGGATAAGCTGGAGCAGGTCCAGAGGAGGGCAACCAAAATGGTGAGGGGCCTGGAAGCCATGCCCTATGAGGACAGACTTAGAGAGCTGGGTACGTTTAGTCTGCAGAAGAGAAGGTTGAGAGGGGACACGATAGCCATGTTTAAATATTTGAAGGGATGTCATGTCGAGGAGGGAGTGGGCTTGTTTTCTCCTGCTCTTGAGACCAGGACAAGGAGCAATGGATGTAAGCTGCAGGAGGGGAGATTCCGCCTGAACCTCAGGAGGAATTTCCTGACAGTCAGGGCTGTCCGACAGTGGAATGTGCTGCCACAGAGTGTGGTGGAGTCTCCTTCGTTGGAGGTTTTTAAGCGGAGGCTGGATGGTCACTTGTCGGGAGTGCTTTGAGGGTTTTCCTGCATGGCAGGGGGTTGGACTGGATGGCCCTTGTGGTCTCTTCCAACTCTACATTTCTATGATTCTATGATTCTATGATTCTACCTATGAGAAAATAAAATGCCAGGCAATGCTGGGTATATATGCTAATATTGAAAAAATATTTGAGTCACTTTGCTGTATTAACTCTTGCTTCTTCTCCCCTGTCCCTCACTTTGCAGACTACTCAGAAAGCTTATCTGAACATCTATGAGAATAGCACTGAAGCTGCAGCTGTCACTATCCTTGAAATTGTTCCCAATTCCCTTCCTTCTGTACTTAAATTTGACCATCCCTTCCTGAAGAAAAACATATTGTTCATAGGAGCCATTAAAAATCCCATTGAGAAGTATCAGTACAACTAATATTCTTTTCACATCACTGATAGTGTAATGATACTCAAATACATAAACCACATGTTATGAGATACCTTGGTGTCATTTACTTTGCACTGATGAGGTAATGGAAGCCTATGAAAGAATTTAACATTTATTTCTCCTGTACTGATTCTTATGAAATAGTGGATTGCACTTTAATTTGGTTTCAAATATCAGTAGATTTGATCAGTGGCTGTTTTTTAATGAATATGAAGAAAGCAAAAGTGAGAGAGGACCCACCCACGCAGAGGGCTTGAAACATTAGCTCTTAATTCTGCGATTGGGGGAGTTACCTCTTCCCCCTCCCAATCTTTAAAAGCTAATACAATATGCAACATTGTTGTGCCATGCTGGGAATGGCTGTACCTATTGAATATGGGGGAAAGTGAAACCAACAGATTCATCCATCTCCATTTTATGGCGAAAATACATTTCTATGAACATTAGAATATATTTTTGTTTGAAACACTATATAAAATTTCTTATAAAGTTCAGTACGATGTCTCTTCTTTCTTTCTTTCTTTCTTTCTTTCTTTCTTTCTTTCTTTCTTTCTTTCTTTCTTTCTTTCTTTCTTTCTTTCTTTCTTTCTTTCTCCCTTCCTTCCTTCCTTCCTTCCTTCCTTCCTTCCTTCCTTCCTTCCTTCCTTCAATTGCTCATTCAGCTTTCTGAATTTCTGAACCATGAGCCCTGAAACCTGGTAGCTGCTCATTCATGTAAGAATTTGGTACAGATTGAGCTTCCCTTATCCAAAATGTTTAAGAGCAGAAGTGTTCCATATTTCAGGATTTGTTTGTTTTTTTCCTGATTTTGGAATACAGTACCTTTTGGAATAGCTTCACATCTTGTTCACTCATTACTTGCTTTATGTATGAGATGTGAGGTGGGAGGCACTCTGAGGATCTGTGACATGGTAGAATCCAAGCGTGATTCTTAGTGCAAACCCACACCTCCCACCATTTCACAGATCCTCAGTCTCTTTTTTGCTGTCAGCTGCCTACCTCCACTTTTGAGATGTTACTCCAAAATGTCGGTGACTCAGGGGTCCACCTGCTTTGCCAGTGCCTCCATGAAACAGTGGGGAATATTAGCTTGAAGAGGAGGCCTGTGAGACTGGGGTAATCTTATGAGATCTTTTAGACATGTGTACACTGGTACTAATGCAAGGAAAAACCAGCCTGAGAGTCAAAAGTAAGCTTATTTGTTTTATTGGAGGAATTAGCAATTCCACATGCACAAGATATGAACAATCTCACAATCATACAGGGTTAACTGGAGGAAAAGGGGAAAAGTTTGGATAGTGAGAGTTTAGGGCAAAGTGACTGATATTTACCAACCTGGAGAGCAGCAAAGAAGTGATTGTGGCTTAGACTAAAAGTCCAAGGACAGTACACAGATGGGAATTGGAGTGGCAAAGTGACAACAAGCTACCAGTGTGCTGTGAATTGGCTAGCCCAAAATTGGGGTTTAAATACCCTTTTTCCACCCTGAGTAGGCAGGTGTTAATGGCTCGCTGCCTGAGTAGACAATGGAGTCTGGACAATGGGATCCAGAACAGACTAACAGTCTTAGCATTAGGTGACAAAGGACTCATGGGAATAGTGATAGTTTCTTTATTGCTGGGCAGGAAAGGGAACAAAGGGAGACTTTGCTGGGGATTGGGAAGAGCATTGAAGATTGTTAGTTTAGTTTCAGGTTCCATTGTCTCTGGAGGTTGAGTTGATGAAAGACATTTGCAAGTCCATTGACACTAGAGGTCCCTGGAGATTTCCTAACAATGACCTGGCCATGCCTTGAGGTCCTGCCTGACCTAGTTTTGTATGTGTTTGGCTTAGCTAGCATGGCCATGCAGCCATAGCAGTATATAATTTATATTTATGCCAATTAATATTTGCCAATTAAACCATATCAAAACATGGAGGTTTACGGCCTAGTAATAGAGGTGGCAGCTGCAGCACTCAGTACTCCTTTGTCTTTCAGGTCCTCAATCTTTCTCTTTTTGCCACCAGCCCCCTGCTTCTGCCTTTGAGGAGGTTGCTGTGGCACTCCTCAGATCTCAGAAACAAAAAGCCACTGCCTCAAAGGTGGAAGCAGGCAGCTGATGGCAAAAAGAGAGAGACTGAGGAGCTGAGTGACAAATGAACAGCCTCAAAGGTGGAAGAGGGCAGCTGGCAACAAAATGCTTCTGATTTTAGAGGTTTTCAGATTCCAAATTTCTGCATAAGGGAGGCTCAACCTGTACCAGATTTGTGTTGTTATATTCCACAAGTCACAAGATTTTTGCATTATACATGTTATTGTGCACTGACCTACTCAATGGTGGTATCTAGTTAATATCCCAATGCAAAGTAGGTAAACATTCGTAAACATTATCCAAATGTTTCATAACAGTGTGTTCTGCATCATGTGATGGCCTTGGGTATTCTTTTGCCACTGTCATAGATATAACCAACAAACCTGTTTACAGTGCTGATTAGCACGCCAAAATGGGAATGTAAAGAATAGTCTCAAACGATATTGCAGTACACCAAGACATCCCTTCATAAAAGTGATCAGCTCCTGTAACGTCTTTCACATTTCTGGATTTTTTTTGCAAAAACCTTATGAAGAAAACCTATAGTGTTTTTGTGCAGAAGACAGTGATGTGCAAACATTTTTTTTTTTTTTGGTAGAAATGTGCTGGCTTTTGTTTTATTTATTTTTTAAATGTTTTTTGAGGAAGCAACATTTTAATCAAAGAACATGAAATGTAAAATGGGCTCTTTCTCTTAAGCTGGCTGGAAGCTGTTTGTACTATTGCATCCCCTGCCACTGTATTTTTCAATGTCCTATCCATTCCATGGTGGCCCACTCCCTGAGTTCTATCTGCAAGCTGAAGGAGGTCCAGCAACACTGATGGCTGGCCCTAAAATACCAAGTTGTGGATGCGGCTAATGACATGCCATCTTTCAGTGTACTTCCTCAAAGAAATTTCATAATTAGACAATGAAGAAACACAACCTTTTGTGCCACAGAGCCCACTAAATCTGTCAGGGCCCCAGGTGTGGCCGCGCCGGCGGGCGCCGCGGAGGCCGATGCCGGTCTTACCTCCGAGGAGGAGGAGGCGGATCCAGGCCCGTCGGAGGCCGCGATCGGCGGCGGCGGCCCCGCGGCCGTCACGGAGGGCTCCGCTGTGGGGGGGCCCACTGGGATGCCGCGGCAGAGGACGATCCCGGCGAGGGCCCGTCCCGCCGGACGGAGGCTGCTGCTGACGTCGCGGGAGGGCCCGCCGCTGCTGCGGAGGCTGCCGGCCCGGCTCCCGGGCCGCGGGGCATGGCGGACGCGGCACCACGGGAGGAGGCAGGTCCCGGGCCCGATCCCGGGGCTCCGCCTACTCGCGAGGAGGCCTCGGCCGAGGCCTCAGCAACCGCCCCGCCTCCGACGTTCCTGCAGCGGCGGCGAGCCAAGGAGGCCAGCCGCCGCTCCCGGCGTCTCCAGGAGAAACACCTGGAGGCGGGGAGCTCCCAGCTGTAGCTCAGCTGCGAGCCCGGCCACGCGCTCCGCCCGGATTGGCTGCGGGCCGAGCTGCGGGCCTTTTTAGGCAGACGCGGGGATGGGGAAGGCACGGAGCAACAACCGTCGGCTACCCGTGCGTCTGTCGCCCGTGCCTTGACCCCGTCCGGTCCGTGCCTGTGAGCTGCTGTTTGGTTTCCCCGCGACTCTTCCCTGCGTTCTGGTGCTGCAACCGCTTTGTGTTTAGGGTGAGGCAACCCGTCGTTCTTTTCTGTTAAGTGCCTGCTGTCAAGGCGATCCTTAGTTCCTGGCCGCTTGCCTGTGGCAGCCCCCCCGGAGGACTGTTTGGGACGCGGCTGCCGGCGGCCTTGGTCCGGCCCCTGCTTGACCTCAGCCCGCACTGACAAAATCTCTGCATGGAAATATAACATTTATCACATCTGGAATGCCATCTACATGTGCCTACCCACTAGATCTAGGTGGTTTCAGTAGCTTCCACAACTGAAGCAACTTCTGTGCATAATGAGTAGGAACACAGACATAAACCCAACTGCCCAGAGCAGTGGTGGTCAGGTCAGTGCCAAACTTGAGATTTTATTGAAAAACTACTACAATGGCCTCTCCACTTTTGTGAGGGGTTGTGGTGCAGAACCCTCGAGATGGTGGAAAAAATGAGAATAACGCCCCCGCACTCCCCCTCCCATTTCTTTCCAGAGGTCTCTCCCCCTATTGTCTTGCATTTTGCATCAGTGCGAACGCATGACAGGGCAAAATGCATGGGAATGGGAGGGGAAGCTCTAGAGGGGGAAAGGAAGGCATTTGCATGACCCTTCCCCATTCCCTTGTATTTTGCCTCAGTGTGCATTCTTTGTACCAGGACCAAATGCACGGGAATGGGAGAGAGAGCCCCACAAGGAAGAACATGTGTACACGCCTCCCTCTTCCCCATTCCCTTGCCTTTTTCCTAGCCATGCTTGCCTTCCTCTTTCACATTTGGCAGAACACAAGGGAATCGGAGGAGAAGAATGGGGAAAGGGCACACATGTACTCACAAATAATTAAATTCACAAAGGTCAAACCCACAAATGTGGAGGGAAGACTGTATCTTGATTCTGGAAAACAACTTCTTTTCCAGAATTCCTGTGTACCAGAAAAATAAATTCTGGACATGTTGTCTCTAAGTGATCAGTTTATCTTGCACCAGTGCAATTGCATTATTATTTGCTTCCCTACCCCCAAAATCATAAGTTTTATAATGCTACCTTAATCTCCCAACGTGGGATCCAAGGCTGCTTTACAATGGTCAAAACACTGTTACTCTGGTGAGAGTAAACTCCTTGAGTCAATAGGATTCTCCTTTGTATTGACTCACCATTTAACAATTGATTTAATGACTCTACACTATTCTGGCCTAACCAATAGGTTTCCAACCAATGAACATTAAATATAACTAAGACAATACTTTATGTAAAAGTTAAAAAAAATTAGATGGTGAACCCTATTAATTTTAAAACAATTTTAATGAGATTGCCTATTTAATAATGCTTCATGCAGCAACTGCCATTCAAAATTGTGAGATAAAATGCTCTGTAGCACTTGGAGGAGCACAGCAGCTCCATTGTTCATTTCTGGATCTTTCTTCCTACACTGAAGTTCTCCCTTAAGGTTCCTCCCCTTCAATAATAATATTGTACAGGCCTGTGTTTTGACAAAGAACCCAAGCAAATAGTAAAATTCTTCAATGTTGTACTGAATAACCAATGGGAAGAACCCTGTCCACATGAACTGGCATTCAAAAGAAAAATCCAACAATTTGAAAGGTGTTCCCAGAGGACTTGAAAAGCTGAGCTTATATCATGCTTTGCCAATCTTGCTCATTTGCCATATCACTGTACAAGCTGCACGGTGGCATCAAAAGATGCATCTCTCTCCAAACAAAAGTGGCATTATACAGCATCAAAATCTTGAGGGCTGGAGAGAGATGCAGATCTTTGTGTTCCTCATTCTTTAACAATAGCTGAGTAAAAATTATCAAAATTTAGGGGGCACTGAGTAAAAATTATCAAAAAGAAATGGGGTCCAAATCCTTCTGCTTATGTAAGTGACATAAGTATTGTAAGTGAGAAGGGCACATTTTCCTCCCTTTGTATTCTCCCCTTGGTTGAGTTAATCATGTTGGGGAATTGAGAGATTTTTAGTAATAAGTCTCCCAACCAGCAGAATATTCGGTAATGCACAGAAGTTGAACAATTTACCAGTCCCACTATCATTCCACCCCAGACACACTTAATCTAGTTCAAAATAAACACAACCATTTGGTTAAAAATATGTAAGATGGATTTACTCACATAATCTTGTGCATAGTCTACACAGGTTCAAATTCTTGAAGAAAGGTAAGAAGAATTTAAGCAGTCACATGCTTACAGGGAAGCATGCTTGCCAGAGGATTGGAGACCACATGCTTACAGGGAAGCTGAAGAACAAAAAAAGGGAAGAGGAAGAGAATATGCAAGGGGAAGTGGGTGTTGACCAAACAACAGGAAGTTTACTCTAGGCATCTCCTCTATGCCTACAATATACGTGCAAACTAACTAGCCAGTTAATTAAGCATGCAAAGATTGCCACTCCCAACAAATCAAATGTAAACTACTTTTGCACTTTGAATTCAATAAACTGAGGAAGAAATGGGGAAATGAGAGAAAGAGAACTGGAACAGTTTAAAGGCAGTTGAAGAAATGGGACAACAGAGTTTTAATTAGTCCTGTCTCTGCCAAATCAGGACAGTTGAAGGGTATGACTGACACATACACTCACACACAGGCACATACACACATGCAACTACCATATAGTTATGAATCATGATGAATTTCCTGGATGAGCATGCCAGCCTGGAGTGTATCAAAGAGACCTGGCTGGATGAGGCTACAGGGGAGGTTAATCTCTCGCAGCACTGCCTACCAGGTTTTTCTGAGCAGCAGCTAGCAGCAGGGAAGTGAAATTGCAGTGACATATCCCGATTCCATCCCCCCATCCCACAGTCTTCATGTTTTCAGTATATATACCTAAAAATGGGTAGATGGAACAGAATATGAATCCTTTTGGTGTACTGCCCATCCCACTGCTCAACAGTCTCCCTTCCTGAGCTATCCAGGGTGATCTCGGAGTTGATGTTGGAGTCTCCACAGCTAGTAGTGCTGGGGAACTTCAATTTGCATGCTGAGACTGCCCTGTCAGGAATGACTCAGGACTTATGGTCTCTATGACAACCATGGGTCTTTCCCAAATGATATCTGGCCTTACTTATGCTGCTGGGCACATTCTGCCAGATGCAATAATGGTGATCTTGGGGTGGAGGAACCTTCTGCAGTTCTCTTGTCATGGACAGAGCATTGCCTGATCAGGTAAAATTATAGAATCATAGAGTTGGAAAGGGCCTCATGGGATCTCCAGTTACAGTATCCCCAAGAGGTGCCAGCTCAGACTCATTTGACAACGTGCAGAGGAGACTCCACCACATATCTAGGCAGTAGGTTCCATCAATGCCTTCTAAAGTTCGATTCAAATCTACCCTCCTGTAACTTAAAACCATTATACTTGGTCCTACCTTCTTGGGTAGCAGAGAACAAGCTCTGTGGCAACCCCAAAGTATTTAAAGAATGTGATCATATCACCCCTCAATCTTCTCTTCACCAAGAATCAATATTGTAGATGCTTTGTAGATCTAGTTTCATCTCCTAAATCTACAGCTTACAAACAAATCAGGCTTGTTGACTTTGTCCATTTCTGCACTAGACTGTTGTAGTACCATTATTCCACTTTCAACATCCTATGAAATCCTGAGGTTTGCAGTTTTGGGAGGGGCCCACCGCTAAACTGCAAACCCCGGGCTTCCATAGGATGTTGAAAGTGGAATAATAGCACTATAACAGTCTAGTGTGGAAATGGCTTCTGTCAAGCAGGGCTTTTTTAAAAAAAAATCCTTGTGGTCTCCTTCCTTCTAGCCATTAAACAGCACATGGATCCACATAACACATTACATCTCAAAAACAACTTAGGAAATTGTCCTGAATTCAAACAACACAAGGATAAATATCCTTTCAGCATGTGGAAACCGCAACTTGTTCCTCTGGTGCCAGGCAATATTCTATTAGCAGATCAGTCTCTAAGGTTAACCAACCATCAGTATTCTTTCTCTTTGTTTTCCCCAGGCTTGTACTCTAAACAGTTTAGTTTTTCTGTCTTTCTGTCTTTCTAGAGACATTCTCTGAACTATTCAAAGTAACATAGAATCATAGAATCATAGAATCATAGAAATGTAGAGTTGGAAGAGACCACAAGGGCCATCCAGTCCAACCCCCTGCCATGCAGGAAAACCCTCAAAGCACTCCCGACAAGTGGCCATCCAGCCTCCGCTTAAAAACCTCCAAAGAAGGAGACTCCACCACACTCTGTGGCAGCACATTCCACTGCCGGACAGCCCTGACTGTCAGGAAATTCCTCCTGAGGTTCAGGCGGAATCTCCCCTCCTGCAGCTTGCATCCATTTCTCCTTGTCCTGGTCTCAAGAGCAGGAGAAAACAAGCCCACTCCCTCCTCGACATGACACCCCTTCAAATATTTAAACATGGCTATCATGTCCCCTCTCAACCTTCTCTTCTGCAGACTAAACGTACCCAGCTCTCTAAGTCTGTCCTCATAGGGCATGGCTTCCAGGCCCCTCACCATTTTGGTTGCCCTCCTCTGGACCTGCTCCAGCTTATCCATATCCTTCTTGAATTGGGGTGCCCAGAACTGGACACAGTATTCAAGATGAGGTCTAACCAATGCAGAATAAAGTGGTACCAATACCTCCCTCGATCTAGACACCATACTCCTATTGATGTAACCAAGAATTGCATTGGCTTTCTTGGCTGCCGCATCACACTGCTGACTCATGTTCAGCTTGTGGTCTATTAAGACTCCTAGATCCCTTTCACACGTACTGCTAGCCAGCCACGTGTCCCCCATCCTATATTTCTGCATACCATTTTTTCTGCCTAAGTGTAGGACTTTACATTTCTCTCTGTTGAAATTCATTTTGTTAGCCTTGGCCCAGCTCTCCAATCTGTCCAGGTCCTTTTGAATTTTGATCCTGTCATCAGGCGTATTAGCAACCCCTCCCAATTTGGTGTCATCTGCAAATTTGATCAGCGTGCCCTCTATTCCTTCATCCAAGTCATTAATGAAGATATTGAACAGCACCGGGCCCAGGACAGAACCCTGTGGCACCCCGCTAGTCACTTCTCTCCAGGATGAGAATCTGCCATTGGTGACCACGCTTTGGGTGACTAAGAATAACTTAGTTGTCTTCCAAAATGTTGATTATACATTCAATTCTTGTCTATCTCAGAGATTATTAGGAACATTAAGCTTAGACACAAACTCCGAACTTTCAGAACTAGTATCAACTAGAGCAGTCACACTGAATCTATGGGATTTATGTATGTATTGATGCACCATTCACCAATTAATTCACGGGTCAATTCTAGCTAGGATAAGAAATTGAATTTAGACCCTTATCTGATTTCTCCCTATGGGTAGATTTTCTGAGATATACTTCACTGAAACAATATTTATATTTTCTCTGTATATGTTTGTCCCTAAACTTAGTTAAATTTAGCTCCTGTGTTTCTGCCAAGGATTGTACCCAAGATGGCTTTTACTTTTTTTTTCTTCATAATTTGAGTGGGTCAATTGATTTCATCCATCAACCTGATTTGTTATAATTACTAGCTCTAGCTCTGACCAAACTAGCTACACGTAAACATGTGGCTGTACATTACATTTATTTGAACAGCTAGGTCACCTATACAAAGCAAATTCCAAAAGTGAATGAGCAAGTACGGTACTTTAGGAAGAGAAGCTGAAGAAGGAACTCTTAAATTTCTGCAACAGTCCTTCTCTAATTGATAACCCCAGACCAGCCCTACAATTAGAGAAAGTGAGGCAAAAATTAGTCCTACAATTAGGCAAATTGGAATAGGTGAGCATAAAAATATGTCAAATTGCCAGAGGAGAAAGCTCTGTGTTCCATGCAGCCTGCCATGTTCCTTGGTGCCCTCAGGCACAGTGCTGGGTGCTGCCATGCCATCACTGTTGAAGTAATATTCAAGTGTCAATCCAATTACACTCTGTATATGAAACAGTAGGCAGAGTGCCTTTTCATCTACCACCTCTTGTAGCAAAAACTCTTGGGCTAATCCTGGAGAATTCCTCTCTCTCTTAGGACATTTTCCCTCTTGTTGACTTGTATGCCTATGTTTTCCAGGTAAATATGAACTTGGAACTCAACTGTATCTCTGTGTAGGAAAAAGGCTAGGTGAAGCTGAAGGGAGGGAGCCTTACTGGGAGCCAGTTGGTGACATTGCCTAATGCTATACATGCTCACTTTTTGGTACTTTTTTTTATTAGTGAAGAAGACTTCATCAGTCTCCTTTCTTTTAAGGCAATCTGTTTTGCTTATCCCAGTCTTAAGTATTCTTCCTGTGGTTTCATGGCACTGCAGACATCTTCTAATTCCTTTCTCTCTGCTATGACATTCATATTAGGAAATATGAGATATTGTATTGAATCTCTTAAGCAGAGCATCTGATGCACTAGGGCAGAATTCAAACTGTTAGCAAGCTGTATGCCCCCACAGTTTGATATGGCTTAATTGACAAAATATGATTAAATTGGCAAAATATATTAATTGGCATAAATATAAAACGTACTCTGTTATGGCTTAATGGCCATGCTGGATAAGAGGAAAAGGCTGGCCGAAAATGTGCAACACCCTGCACTCCTGTCTTGTGAAGTCGATGCATGCAGTTCAGGAAAGCAAACATGGGGAACCTGTAGGGATTCCAGCTGAACACTGTTATGTGCGAGTGAGAGTCTGTGTGACTGAGCCATAACAGCTACTGTAGGTGGGGAATCTGTCTCCCTTTCCACTCTTGGTCAATGTCTGGCAACTGAATCTATATGGCCACAAGCTCATTTCACTGTCTGTGAGTGATTGTAGAATGCAAGGACTAAGCATGTGACTGCCCCAGGAATCACTCCCTACCTTTGGGTCTAGTGTGGTGTGGGATCCAAAGAGTTGGGAAATACAGTTAGGATACATAGCATGTCACTTACAGCACTTATAGTCACAGTACTTACAGTTAAGGAGGGTGTAACAAGCAGAACCTTGTATCCTCACTTTGGGTGAGCTCTGTACCACTTTTTGTTAGGCCAGTGAACTTTTTGTTGTTTTGTTAGGGCACATAAGAAACCTTAAGCCCTCTTGTGTTGCAGTTGTGCAGGATAGCTCCCTGAGAGACTTAAGGGTAGTGCATCACATGTGGCAACAATGAATAATTTAGATGGTTAGAACATTGGGTATGGTGGCAACTGATAGCTTGAGTAGTTTGTGCATTATGTGTGGCAACAACTGGCCTTGGGTTTCAGTGCTTTGCTTTGACTTAGAGGAGGTGTCCCTCAGTCTGAAAAAGTAGCAGTAAGGCAGAACTCAGTAAGTCAGGACCCAGTTCCCTCACTCCTCCTTTCTCGGCCAAGCTGTGGTAAGTTCTGTAGTGTTTGTTTTCCCCCTTACCAGCTCTGCTTGGTGCAGATGCTGAGAACTTCTCCAAAGGACCTTGGTGGTCTCCCTATCCCTGAGTGACTGGCCTTATTTGTCCCCAGTTTTGAGGGTTGTCCTGGCTGATAGAGCTCAAGAAGATATTTGTGTGGAATGTCCTTGATCTAATTGGGAAGCCACAGAAGACAGTAGATGTGCTCAAGCACATTAGGAAAGATAGGGAATATTTTGCTCTTCAGATATTCTAGTGTACAAATCCTGTCAGCATCAATATAACCAATATAACCAATAGTTGGAGGGGAGGGGAGTTGAATTTTTTTACCACGTAAAGAGCAGGATGGCCTCCAGATGTTCTTGGAATACAAATCCCAGCAATACTAGCTAGCACAGCCAATGGTAAGGAATGCTGGGAGTTGAAGTCCAACGACATTTGCACAACAGGCTATTTGAGAGACCATGTCTCCCAATAAGAGACTGCCCTTAAGATCTTTCCTCAGTCCTACTACCTTCAAAGGGCATGTCACTGTACACTGGTAGAAACATGAAACAAGGTCTTCTCAGTGGTTCCCCCTTGGTTTTGAAACACCCTCCCTGGAGAGGCTAGAATGGCCCCCTTCCTTACTGTTCTTCCATTGACAGGTGAAGACTTTTTTATTCAGACAGGCTTTTAGAATTGAAGGCTTCTAACAAAGTGCTGTAAATGCTGTATTATTTAAAACTGTAATGTGCAATTTTAAAAATCTTTTTAGAGTACATGTTTTTGATATGGTTAATAGTTTAAGTTGGTTCTAAAGTTGACTTTCTGTATGTTTTTAATTGTGATCTTTTAAATGTGCAAGCCTCCTTGAGTCCCAGTTTTAGGTGGAGAGTGGGATGTCAATAAAGTTAATAAGAATGATAATATCAACAAGATAGGGCCCCAGCACAGTGGCTTCTCATAGCAAAGTCAACCTAGCACCCAAAAAGCCACGATAAGAAATTGGGCTTCTGAGAAATAAATGGTTTGAGAGCAGTAGAGTTAGGAGCCAAACTGCTCATGTTTAATATTTTTCCCAAAAAATCTTATTGACTGCTGATGCCATTGTACAAAGGTCAGACACAAGCTACAACTCCATTGCATCACATTTTCCTCTGATTCCCTTTGGAAATCCCTGTTTACTCTGCTTAATAGTTAACAATGAATTCGGAGCACTAACCTGGTGTATAAATTGCAGAAAAGGATCATAGCACACTAGTGCCATAGGATTCCTTTAATAATCTGTAAGTATTTTTCCCCCTTTTGCTCTGACAGTATATTTGTTGTTGTTATGTGTCTTTAAGTCTACTCCAATTTCTGGCAATCTTTGCATGGAGTTTTCTTGGCAAGATTTATTCTAAATAAGTTTGTTGCTGCTCCTGCTGCTGTTGTCGTGTGTTTTTAAATCGTTTCCAATGTACGACGAACCTAAGGTGAACCTATCACAGGCCTTTCTGCACCTCACCTTTTTCCGGCGCTGGGGTGCAGGGATCACACAAAAAGCCTCCAGCAAGAGGCTCTTGCATCCCTGCTGCTTCAGCTCTGTGCAAGAGCCCCATCTCTTCCTTCTGCAGTGCAGCCTGGGAGTTTCCGCATGCCAGGTAAGTGCTCGTGGGGCCCGGGAGCAATGCGTGATCGCGCACCATTTTTGGCTTCCAGCCGAAAATGAAAAGGTGTGCAACTGACACCTGCCGGCCCCTGAAGCATCGTGCAATTGTGAGTGCATCATGCAGATTGCTCCTCACAATTGTGCGATGTTCCAGGGGCCCTTTCACATGGAAAATGCAGTGCGAAAAGGGCCACAGAGTTTACTTGGCTAGATTTATTCAGAGGTTGTTTGCCTTTGTCTTTCTCTGAGGCTGAGAAAGTGTGACTTGCTTAAGGTCACCCAGTGGGTTTCCATGGCCAAGTAGGGAATCAAATTCTGGTCTCCAGGGCTGTAGTCCAATGCTCAAACCACGACATCATACTCGTTCTCAAGTTTGGCACTGCCTTCTTCTAAATACAGCCCACAACACCTGCTGTTCCTTTGTAGCTTCCCTTACAAGTACTTCACAGCCCAGAACTTGTCTAGTTCCCAAAAACAGACAGGTTCTGATACCTGCAGCATAGCTAGGCATTACGTTACCTTACCTTATCCCGAATCATATTGTTAGACCCCTGACAGAGTAAACTCACCTTCATGTTAATTCATCATTCAACAATAGGTTTAGTGGGTCTACTCTGATTGGGATTGACAATAGAATTCAGGTCTGCATCTCTTTACTCATAGATATGCCCCACTGAGATAAATGGGACTTAGTCCAAGGTGAGTGGATCCAGGATTGCAGCTGCTGTTATTATTTGCCATGAAGTTGTCTGAGACTTATGACAACTTATGATGAACAGGGCTCTTCCAAAAATGTTTGTCATCAACAGCCCTGCTCACATCTTGCAAACTCAAGGCTTTGGCTTTCTTTATTGAGTCAATCCATCTGTAAAGTGGTCTTCCTCTTTCCGTACTATCTTCCACTTTTCAGGGAGTCATGTTATCTTAGGATATGTCCAAAGTAAGAGAGCCTTAGTTTAGTCATGTTGGCTTCTAGTGAGAATTCAGGTTTGATTTGCTCTGAGACCCATTTATTTGTCTTTTTGGAAGCGTATAATGTCCATAGAACTCTCCTGCAGCACCACATTTCAAATGAGTTGATTTTTTTTCCTATAACTTTTCCTCACTGTTTAGCTTTCACAAACATACACATAAATCATAGAAACTACAGCAATAATCTGCCATTAATAATACTTCTTGCAATATAGCCAGCTTTTTTTAAAAAAAATCTTTATTGATTAAAACATCAGAAAAATAATGTTAACACATCATTCTATCATCATAAAAAAAATCTTGGATACATATATTTCAATCCTAGAATTATTTTATATCTGCATAACTTCCCCCTCTAACTTTGGGAATGAGTTAGTTTCTATCTATTCCAAAAACGATCACATAATCTTTTATAGTTAATATTCCTGAGTATTCTCAAAAATCAATATTCATCATCTTGATACCATTCCATAAATTCCTGTAATAGTTTATTATGCTATTCCATTCTTTCATAAATTTTTCAATTTTCTCTCTTCTTAATACATAAGTAAGCCTATCCATTTGAATCATATCAAACACTTTCATCTCCCATTCCTCTAATGAGGGCATAATTTCCAATTTCCATTTTTGTGCCAACAACATCCTAGCAGAGGCTGCCATATAAAACAGTTCTTTCCCACCTTTTTTTCTAGTTAATCATCTATTATAGTTAGTATATAGAGTTCTGTGGACATTTCAAACTGAATGTCTAACATTTTCTCTATTTGAATATGAATGAACTTGCAGAATTTTTTGACTACTTTACAGGACCACCACTGATGATAAAAAGTACCAATTTCTTGAACACATTTCCAACATTTGTTTGAATAATTACTACATACTTTAGACAATCTTACGGGCGTAAGATACCACCACAAATACATCTTATATAGATTTTCCTTAGTATCTTGACATGCAGTGTATTTAACCCTTTTTGTCCAGATTTTCTCCCATTGTTCCATGGGGATTGAGTGAGAGACATTTTGTGCCCATTTAATCATGGGTGATTTAACAGGCTCATCTTCTGAGTCCCATCATAAAAGAATTCTATAAATAGAAGAGATAGGCTTAGATTTTCTTGAGTGCAAAATTGTGGTTAATTACGCCTCCTTTATTTGATAATCACTAAATTTAATATCACTTCTTAGTTTTTCTCTAAGCTGCCTGTATAGAAGCCAATGACATTTGATCCCAGATTCATTCAATTCTTGCTGAGATCTAATTTTAATTTGATCTTGTTGCTTCTCAGCCAAGTCTTTATATTTTATCCATTTATCAGATAATTTCCTTTTTGTAATAGGCCTCGTGAGGAGAAACACACTGTGGGGTTTTCAAACAAACTCTCATTTTTCTCCATACATTTAAGTAGAGCTTTCCTTATATAATGATGGATAAACTCTTTGTTGTTTTTAGCCTTATTGTACCAAATGTAAAAATGCCAGCCTGACCAAAGACCCTCTCCCTCTAGATTTAATAATTTGGTGTTATCTAGAATATAGCCAGCTTTTATGCAATTTTGCTTGATAAAATGCACCGGGCAAAGAATGGTATCAAATTAATACCTCTGGGATAGCTTCCACTGGCAGAATAGGATATATATCCATATTATTTGCTCCTCACATGGGAGTTGGGGGGGGGCACTGAGGAAAGGAAAGCAAGAAACAGTTTTTTGTTTGTTTGTTTTTTGGAAGCAGAAATCTACTTAGGTTGCATTTCAACCTAGCTCAAAATCAATATGATGGTAGGATAAATCATTAAATCATTAGAATTAGAGACCTGGAAGGGATTTCAATAGTAATTTAGTCCAGTTCTCTCCCAAAACTGATATCCCCAGCTAAACTATCCATGGAAAATGAGTAATTACATTGCTTTGGGCCTTATCCTCGGGAGCAAAAGAGAATAATCTTACTCTTGTTTGTTCCTATATATGGTACCCAAAAATTTGACACAGAGTATAGTTTTGTTCAAGAGCCAATGTGATATAGTAGTTTGAGTTTTGGATTACCAAGGATCAATTTCCCATTCAGCCATGGAAATTCACTGGATGACCTTGGGCATATCACACAGTCTCATCCCTAGAAGACCCTGTGATAGGTTCACCTTAAGGTTACCGTTAGTTGGAAATGACTTGAAGGCACACAAGAACAACAATAGAACTGTTCCTATTACATTAATGGCAGATCTTCATTGGTTTTCTAACTGAGCTTGGATATGTCCTATAGGTTTAAGGATTGTTTGTTTGTTTGTTTTTAAAGAAACTAGTGTTAAGAATTGAAAGACAACACTGAAGCTTCTCAGAGAATAATGAGTAGCCTCTCCGTATAAATATCAAAGCAAATATGAAATGTCGTGTTGGGATGTCATGTTGAGGAGGGAACGGGCTTGTTCTCTGCTGCTCCAGAGACTAGGACAAGGAGCAATGGATTCAAGCTGCAGGAAAGGAGATTCCACTTGAACCTGAGGAAGAACTTCCTGATGGTCGGAGCTATCCAGCAGTGGAATATGCTGCCTCGGAGTGTGGTAGAGTCTCCTTCTTTAGAGGTTTTTAAGGAGAGGCTTGATGGCCATCTGTCGGGAGTGCTTTGAGGATGTTTCTGCATAGCAGGGGGGTTGGACTCAATGGCCCCTGGGTCTCTTCCAAGTCTATGATTCTATGAAATAGTCTGACTGTTTGGAAAGTGATTTCAAAATACTACCAAAATCATATTTTTGAAATAAAGTTTGTCCAGAATATTTACTGTTCAATGTTGGTTCCAAAGAATGTGTGAATTTAAAAAACATCCAGAAAAACGTTGTTTGAATTATTATTTTTGTTAGTTGTTTTAAAAGAATTGTAATAGTAAAATACTGAAAAGCATAATTTGGACACAATCTTATAGTCACCTTGTGATTTAGTGAAACTAACTTCTAAAATGCTTTCATATACAGCTCACAGGAAAGGTGAATAATTTATGTTACATAAATATATAGATCTAGGGCACAATCTGTGATTGTTGCTAAATTCCTATGTATTTTTGGACTGATCCTCTAACGTCTTCTATGGGGACTATTAGCAGAAAACTTGCATATCCCAATGAAGTCCATCATCAGCTTCTTCTTGTTACTGACTAGTCTTCAAGTCTGTTGTCATCATCTCCCAGGACATGGTGATCTCCAAGATTATCATGAAGATAACAATCCAAATGAACATCAACATACTCTTTCAGAAGAACATCAGGGTCAGAAGTCTCCACGCTATCATAAGATAGCTCCCAGTAATGCTGACTTTGCATTCCGGTTCTACCGGAACATTGCCTCAAATGCAGAGGGCAAAAATATTTTCTTCTCTCCGCTCAGCATCTCCACAGCTTTTGCTTTGGTGGCATTAGGTGCCAAATCTGAAACCCATGATGAGATTTTTAAAGGACTTGCTTTTGATCTATTGGAAACTGAGGAGAAGGAGATACATGAAGGGTTCCACCAGCTCATTCAAGTGCTCAGCCACCCAAATAACAAAGCACATGTGAATTTAGGAAATGGATTATTCATGGAACCATCACTGAAATTCTTGCCTGCTTTTTTGGAACATGCCAAAAACTTGTATGAAGCCGATGGTTTCTCCACCAACTTCAGCATCCCCAGAGTGGCTAAAAAGCTGATCAATGATTATGTACAGAACAAAACTCTTGGGAAAATAGCCCATGCGCTTGAGGAACTGGACCCAAGAACTGTAATGGTTCTTGTGAACTACATCTTTTTCAAAGGTAAATTGAAAAGTAAAGATGTTTTCTTGTTTAGGGTTTCAAACAGTCTGGCATAGTTGTCCAGGAATAGGAAGGAAAGCCTATCAATGTTCTTCTGCTCTCTTTATGTCCCACCCCAGCCCTTCCTTACTGCGTTACACATTGCTAGAAGATTATTTATATCTGTATGGTAGAGATAGGTAAACAAGTCTAGAGTTTATGTGAGGAGTAATGATTTTTGGTAAAAGGGGGAAAGTGTATGTTAAGGAGTTAACCTCAATGCTCACTACAGGGTGGTGGAGCACCATTTTCTTCTTCCCATTTACCCTTAGTTTCTCTTCAGCAGTTGCTATTTTCATCTGTCAGAAAACTTTCTATTTCACCTGTACCCAGCTGCAAACTTAACTGAGTTACATGTTCAATTTATGTGACTTTCTTATCTCCTATGTGTGCGTGCATGTGCCTTGAAGTTGCCTGTTGACTTAATGGTGACCCCATGAATTTCAAAAGGTTGTCTTAGGCAAGGAATATTCAGAGGTGGTTTTGCCAGTTCCCTCCTCTGAAATAAAGCCTGCAGCACCTGGTATTCATTAGTGGTCTCTCATCATGGGTGGACTCTTCTTTAACTTCTAATACCAGATGGGATCTGCTGTCTTTAGGGTTACCTGTTTGGAAAATAAGAACTGCCACAATATAAGGAATTCACTGCTTCTTTTCAGACAGATGTGAGTATTCTACATTGGCTGTATAGCTACTTATGCATAACTAAGTAATGTCTCCTGGCCTGACCCAACCCCCCACCCCCCGCCCACCTTAAGACCCAGCAGCTGCATTGAGTAAAGGAGGTCTATTCAACTGCTAATTGTGGTGCAAGAAGGAAGAAGTTTCAAATCCTTACCCATCTGTGAATGATGCTGCAACAAGGAATTGAGACTTCCTCTGATTTTTGCAGCTACACTTGCTGTTGGGAATGGGTTGGATACATCCTTCTCTTGTGCCCCAATAGTCAGTTGAACAGCCCTCCCTCGCCTGATCCAACTGTTGGCTGTTAAGGTGGGCTGGGGACATTTGCATAGTCTTAGAGTAGTGGTTCTCAACCTGTGGGTCCCCAGATGTTCATGGACTTCAGCTCCCAGAAGCCCTGAGCATTGACCATAGTGGCTGGGGCTTCTGGGAGCTGAAGTCCATGAACATCTGGGGACCCACAGGTTGAGAACCACTGTCTTAGAGTAAGACTACATAGTGTTGCTGAATACAGAGTGGTTACAAATCGGTAACTCTAATTCACCAATCTGTGACTGCAGTATAGAATGCCAGCCAAATTTTGGCAGGGTGATTTTTTAAAATCACCATTCAACAATTGATTAACTGGGCCTACGTTGTTGTTTTGTGCATTTAAGTCTGAAAAAAAAATATTCAAGAGGAAGACAATTAATAAAACCTGTAACAAAGGTTTTTATAGCTAAAATCATTCTGCAAATGCTGTATGGAGCTGAAATTTGGGGAGAAAATGCTAAATCTGCTCTAGAAATAATGCAAGATCAATTTATGAGGCAGATTATGGGCCTCTCACCTGGGATTCCAGCAGCTCATTTGAGGGCAGAACTTGGTATTCTATCATTAGCAGCCAGGATAGACTTGGCTTTCTTAAGATTCTGGTGCAGGTTAAATGAGCTTGAAGACAGCTCTCTCAGCAAACTCTGTTAGTTAGAAGAATTAAGGGATGGAGGCTGGGCAAAATGGTGCTACAACAAATTAACGAGTCACCATCTTAATGTAGAGAATTATTTAAAACTTGGTAACAGGGACCATGACGCAAATCAAGATAGAGCTGAGATAATCAGGGCACAATTTTCAATTTGGTATACTTATAGTCAGAGCAATCACACAATGACACAATACTTCAAAGACCTGACATTTGTGCAGCTCTGAAGGGCATTTACAGAGTTAAGATTTCAGCAGATGCCCTCCGCATATCTCGAAGAGAGATATCGACGTCTCCCCATTACAGAGAAGAAATGTGGTTTTGGCTGCAATGAGATACAGGATATAATTCATTACCTGTTATACTGCCCTCTTTACTCCAAGCCTCATCAAAGATTTGTGTTAAGATTAATTCAACCTTCCTGGGCCTGGTCTCCTCAAAATATTGTGGTAGAGCTTTTTGCGAACACAAAGGCAAGGGTTACCTATTCAGCGGCCCAGTTCGCAGTTGCAGCCAGGGAAATACATGCTTGTTTTATCAGAGGAAAGGTGACTTCAACAAATCATTCTTAATACAGTGTTCCTATAGCATTTAAGTCATTTCCAACTTATGATGACCCTAAGGCAGTGGTTCTCAACCTGTGGGTCCCCAGATGTTCGTGGACTTCAGCTCCCAGAAGCCCCAGTCACTGTGGTCAATGCTCAGGGCTTCTGGGGGCTGAAGTCCACGAACATCTGGGGACCCACAGGTTGAGAACCACTGCCCTAAGGCAAAGCTGTCATGGAGTTTCCTAGTACTGAGTCACACTCAAAGTCATCTCATTGGTTTCCATGGCTGAACAGAGAATTGAACCCTGGTTTCTAGGGTTGTAGACCAGTCCTCAAACCACTGCATTACACTGGCTCTCAGGGCCTACTTTTGATGGGACAAAACAATAAAATTCAGACTCACAGGCCCTTTCCACACCTTACCTCTTTCCAGCGTGGGGGTGTGGGGATCACACGAGCAGTCTACTCTATCACCGCAGGCAGTGTGAGGGCTCTGCCTCTTCCTTCTGCAATGCAGCCGTGTATTTTCCCAGGCTGTGCTGGGGGAGGAAGCACAAGGGCTGCATCTCTGGAGGCTCCATACAGACAGTAAGTGTGCATGGGGCCCCGGAGTGATGCACTATCACGCACTATTTTCAGCTAAAAGCCAAAAATGATATAGTAAGTGATCAGCACCTGCCAACTTCAGCAGTGCCACGCAGTTGTGAGGAGATCATGTGGACTGCTCCTCGCAATAGCGCGATGCTCTGGAGGCCCTTTCATGTGGCAAATGCTGCGCAAAAAGGGCCACATTTTTCATAGATTCGTAGAGTTGGAAGAGACCACAGGGACCATCTAGTCCAACCCCCTACACATCAAAGCACTCCCAACAGATGGTCATCCAAAGACTGGCCAAAACTTTCAAAGAAGAAGACTCCACCATACTCAGAGGCAGCATATTCCACTGCTGGACACCTCTGACCATCAGGAAGTTCTTCCTGAGGTTCAGGTGGAATCTTCTTCTGCAACTTGAATCCATTGCTCCTTGTCCTTCTCTCTGGAGCAGTGTAAAACAAGCCCACTTTTTGTAGAAAGTGTTTTTTCCCCCAATAAATAATGTTTTTGTGAAAAATCAGCATTCACAAGATTTTTGCAAATAACACCTAAGGTGCAAAAAAGTAAAAAACAAACAACCAAAATAGTAATAGTAATAGTAAATCTTGTAATCTCAACCAAGGAGGAGAAACCTTGAAAAAAATATTCTCATGTAAGTCTCATATAAATTTACTAACTGTAATAGAGATACACCATATTTGTGAAATTCAGGATATTTTACCATGAATGAACATTGACGTCTTTGCTTTGTATGATAAATATATAACTTTTGAGGATTGTCTTTATGACATCAAACATTCACACTACTTTGTTATCTAATGTTTTTCTTCCAAGCTTACTGGGAAAACCCTTTTGATACTCACTTGATTGGGGAAAGAGATTTCTTTGTGGATGCCAACACTACTGTGAAAATAAACATGATGCATCGAAAAGCCTACTACAAGTTTATCCATGATGGAGATCTCTTTTCTTGGGTAGTGGAACTTCCTTACAAAGGAGATGCTACAGCATTCTTCATTCTGCCAGATGAAGGGAAAATGGAGCATGCAGAAGGCACTTTGGGAAAGGAAGTCTGAATAAATGGACAAAATCCTTTAGGCATGAGTAAGCTTTTACCTGTGTACTGTTTTAAATGCTGCTCCTGTTAATTTATTATTTAGTATATATAAACGAAATTGAAATCATTTATTTTAAAACTAGCACATGCACATACAAGGGAGATTCAACTGGCATTGTTTAGGTTGGTGTTGATGGACCCAAAGCAACGATTCCCCCCTCTAAAAAAAAAACCTGAAGTTTTCCTGTAGATCTCATACTTGCAGAAAAATATTTAAGGGTATCAGTTTTAAAAAATGGTCAAAGTTGGTTTTGTACAGCAAAATAGACAAACAGCTGAACATTTTAAATTATAGTATAGATATAACTGGATGAATATGTCCCATATCTTATTGTTATTCTTGACTGGAGTAGACCCACAGGTTACTTGGGTTTGCATATGCCTAGACTCACTACTCAACAATTGATGGAAGGGGTCTAATCCCTTTATGATATACCAACAGAATTCCAGCCATTATGGTGTGTGTGTGTTAGAGTCACCACTTGAAGTAAGGTACAGAAGGGATTTCTCTGTTCTTTTCCATTAGTTAGACACCTTAGTAACCTAAAGATCAGATTAGATATGATATTAGATATGTGTAAGTGTTCACTATACATTTTAAATAATATTTAAATCACAACTATGTGTCCAGATTTATTGGGAAGTGGAGGCTTAAATCTTTCTTATACTCTTTTGCCTATCTTAAATCTCTCCTTCTAAGAAGGTGAGACTACACTGGCACCAATGTAGTACCAGTTTTTGGTATTATTATTATTATTATCATCATCATCATCATCATTATTATCATCCCACCTTTCAGAAATATAAGTTATTTTAAAAGAATTTAGAAGTTACAACATTAAATATTAAAACATTGAAAGTTGTTAAAAGTCTATATACAAACCTTAAAAACAGCACTCCACAGTATTAAACCCCGATCCCAGTCAGTTGATAATAGCCTGATAAGATGTTTTAAATTGCTAGCAGAAGGAGAGCAAGAATGGGGCCACCCAGGCCTCTCTAGGGAGGGTCTGAATGGCCACCAAGAAGGTCCTCTTCTTTGTTGCCATCAAATGAGCCTGAGATGGTGGTAGGAGAGAGAAAGGGCCTCTCCAGATGGTCTTAGAGCTCTAAAGGGCTGATAAAAGTGAAGTGAACACTATCCTTATTGGTGTGCTTTTTCATTATATTTATGCAGGTCAGTCAACAGGTATGGCATCCCCCTTTCTATTGAGCAGGAGGAGACATGAACAGGCCTTATCTAATTTTCCTCTACAGAGTTTGAAACTATCTATACTTCCTTCTGAAGTGGAACCAAACTATTAAGAATCTTTATTGATTCAGGCATTTAAATATGTAAACATACATTGGGGGCATGTCTAAAGGGAGAACAAAATGAGAGCATTGCTCCTCAAAAGAATTCTCCCCTCCTCCCATTAAATTTTCCAACAGACCCCAATTTTCTGGCATTCCAGAGAGTGAGACACTGAACACCTTTCACAACTAGAACTCCTATTTGCTGCTTGCCTTTAACTTTGCTCACCCCTTTTCTTTGAATGCCTAAACTGTATTTTGAAGGGCTCAATTGAGTTTAAGTTACTGCAATCTTAGATATTTGAGGAGTGAAGGAAAATGTCATGAGAGGCAGAATTTTTTATTTGAGGGCACGCTCTAATGCCATGTAGATTTGTGGGGGTTTGCTTTGTAATTATCAATGTGCATGCAGACTTCTGCTAACTGATAAAAGAGTGTTGTTCTTGTAGTCTGGTGTAATAATCATCTGCAAGACTGCACATCAGAGGTTATCAAAGTAAAGACACATGCCTATATGCAATCAAATGATCAAGCTTCCTTGTTTTGCAAAGAAGAGAAAGACAGTGCACTGTACCTGGAAGTGTACATTTATTTATTTCCCACACACCATCAAAACCAACTACCTTTTTCTTCTCTGAATTGTTTCCCTCCATCTTTCCTTCCTTCCTCGTTGACGGGCAGACCCACCTGAAAATGTATATGGGGATTTATACTGTGCAATGTCTGCACACAGGTGATTTGCAGAGAAAACAGCAATTCCTACCCAGGAAGTAGCATTTTATGCACACAAAAATAATATTTCTATACAGGACTATTATTTTCTGGGCAAAAAATGCTATTTCCTGTGCAGTAGTACTGTTTTCTTTGCAAAACAGTTACATGCAAATTTTATACAGAATAAGTTCCAAATTGTAAATAGTCTTCCAAAACAGTGTGGTTTTTCTCTCAATAAGGAGAAAATTGTTAAATTACCCCTTACTTCCTTTGAAAAGAAACCTAGTCAATTATTGAACCTCTCATGATTGAATATTTTTGTTTTTCATTAACTAGGAATATACGTCTTTCCATCCCCAAATTTTCAGTTTCTGCAACTTATGATGTCAAAGATTTGTTGCAAAGAATGGGTGTAACTGCTGTGTTTAATGATACTGCTGATCTGTCTGGAATTACTGGGGAAAAGAATCTGAAGGTTTCTAAAGTAAGTATAGGAACAGGATTGCTGTTTAATATTTCCATGCCATTTCCCTTGATTTAAATAATTATTTGTACCTTTTTAAAAAGATTTTTCCTAGAATGTTGTTAATAAAACTACTATCTGTTTTCACTTGACTTCCACATTCCACCTACCAGAGAACTTGTGTGTTTTGCCTAAAAGGGGAGATCATGCCAAATGACAGTTGGATTCTTCATTTCCAAAACTAGATGAATTTTTGTTTGTTTCTTTTTTCATCCCAACATTTCTGAAGGCAATTTCTCACACCAACTGAAATCAACACAGCATACCCTGTAGAGTTTCATTTGCATGCCTGCAATATCTTGCTTCCATATTTCATCTTACAGCCATGACCATGAAGACTTTCTAGCCAAAATCCCATGGTGAAAATATATATCAGCATAGTTAATGTTGGATCCACTGAAATATGTGCACAATGAGACTTATAGCTTTGGACTCATCTGTTCTGCAATGGTCAATCAGCTCTTCTCTCAGCAAATAAGAAGTGAAGAGAAGACTGTTTGTGCATTTGGATAATGATTAGCTGCACTAGTAACCACGCTTATGCAACTTATGAAAAAATACAATCATTAGCAGAACTATTTTTATGCTCCTGTAGCGCCCAAGCGCTGCCTCAATCCTTCATGTTGAAGGCATCTAGAGATTCCAAAACCTTGCATTTTACAACCTAAATCCTATTGTTACTCAATTGAATCTACCTATATATTGACTCATCATTCAACAGTTGATCCAATGGGCCTCATACAGTTGAGATTAATCAACGGGATACTAGACTTTTTGTGCAATACAGTTATTAGTCTAACTCAATTGCTACTCCCAAGCAGAGTAAACCCACTGAATCAATGGGACTTACATAAGTATTACCTTTTCCAGTCAACCATTGGTTCAATGAGCTGAAAGTAGTTGGAACTAGCAATGGGATTAAGGGTGTGGGTGGGCATTATGTGGCTGTCCAGATATGTTAAATTGCAGCTCCCAGCATTCCTTGCTTTTGGCTATGCTGATTATGGCTGATGGCTCTTTTAAAATCCAACTACATCTAGAAGGCCACACTTTGCCCAACCTAGCTTAGGGATAATATTGTTTTATAGATTTTTATAGTTTTTACAAATTCATGGATTGTACTCAGGCTTTAAGTACTCATTAACATTACTTCTAAAGGTCATAAGGAAGAATGTGAATAATACTGAAAGAGGACAATATTGTGATATTCTTTTCTCCTTTCTGGGAAGCCATTGCAATATTAAGATCAGAGGTGTCTCACAGTTAAAAGCAGCAATGGCTAGATCAGTCCATAAATCTGCAACACTTTTGCATGTACAGTTAGCCCTCCACATTTGTGGGTTTCACTGTCTTGAATTTTATACTGTGCAAGTTTCTTGAACCCTTGACACTCTCCCCCCCCACTTTTTTTTAAGGGAAATTTTCCCTTTCAACAGTTCCAATTATGCCATGCAGCCTTTTAAAAATTCACCTCTGGTCCTTCTTCTCCTCCACCAGCTGCTGCCTGATCAGCTAAGGATGGTTCACAGCCCAATTTCTCAGTGCCACAAACCCTCTCCCAGTGCCCCACCTCACCCAAAGAAGAAGATTTTCATGAGAAAGGAATTATTCAGCCACCATGCCAACCCACTCCCTTTCCCTCTCCTTTCCCCAACCTGGTTTGGACCCTAGGTTCCATTCTCCCCACCATACTGTTATCCTAAGAGGTGGAGGATGCTGGGGTCCACCCTCAATGCCAATGTCTCCTTAGAATTTGGGGGAGTTAAAGCTCAAAGGAAGCCTAAAAGAGGAGGGTAATGGCAGGATCTTTTCACCTATGTATAACAGCACTAACTATAGAGAGGACTCCAGTTTAAAGTTAAACAAAGTATCTTATTGGAATTAACAAGCATACAAGAAATCAGGCACTCTCAAGAACCATACAAGGCTGTTGGAAAGTGAAGCATGAAAGGTTGGATAGAGAGAGATTGGGTGGAAAGGGTGATAGTTACCAGTCTTGAAGAAGGAGGTGGAAAGAGAGGTGCTCAGACAGAGCCCTGAGAGTAACACAGAGCACTATGTACTACAATTTGCTGGGGCTGAACCTACAGTCTCTATGTCCTATTTTATACCTTGAAGATGGTGCATTGCCAATGCTGTAACGGCTTTCCCACAGGCCTGAGACGGGGTTCAAAATGGGCTGATTGCCTTAACTCCAGACTAACAAAACATTGATGAGAGTCGTGACAATCTATTAACGTTTGGCCAGGCAGGGGATATAGGGAAGATCTTCACAAGGCAAAGTCAAGGGATAGTCTCTGATTGCTACATCTGGGCAGCTCACCATCCCATTTTATTTGGAAATGCAAGAGCCTGGAGTGATGAAAAGATTAGCACAAACTATTAGCATTGGGTTTTTCCATCTAATCCTTCCTTGGCTTATCACCTGATCTCAGGTTAGCTTGATGCCGTAACAGACCTTTGACCAGCATGTCCTTGATCAAGTTCTCCAATAATTAATAAGTCCAATTATGAAAATAACACATCCTGTTCGCAGTGTAGGGTGTGCTAACTATGCCTCAACCCCCCTTCCCCTACACACATACACATTTTGATATTTGCGATTTTCCCATTTTCACAAGGGTCCAGCTTCCCTAACCCTAGCAAATTTGGAAGGCTGACTGTATTCATTCTGAACTCTGTTTCATCTTGTTTCCACACCAGCTCTACCCTTTTTAAGAAAAAAAGATTCACATTAAAATATGATCAGATATTTTCACAAGGTAACCAATTTTACATACCTTATATCTTAAAACAATCATTTTGTATACCTTGCAATTCAGTCTAAAGGGGTTTACATTTGAGTACGCAGAGATAGAAATTTCCCTATGATTATCAAGAAGGTGGATAAAGGGCTGCAGTTATTACTCTTGCTGCTTTTACTTCTTCTCCTGCTAGTATTCACACAGTTAATAATAATATGCTTGCAACAGATTGAGTAGCTCCTTTACCTATCTGTAATGAGACTATCCTTTATGTGAGACCTATGGTACTGTTGGCTTCCTTGTCATTTAGCTGGTGAATCTGCTTTGGGCTTTAGTCCTTTAAAGGATCTGTCAATGGTAGTGAACCTATTTTGATGATAGAGTTAAATACCTTGAACAATTCCTTTAAGTTTAGCCTGAAACCTGGAGAAAATTCAGTGTTCCTTGACATGGAATCCACCAACTACCATGCTATGAGAACAGCAATTTTTACAAAGGTTTGATTATTTCATCTGTAGAATATTGACAGGTAGGACCAGTGGTCGATAAAAATGTTCTTTCCTTACAGGCCATTCACAAGGCTGTGCTGGACGTTAATGAAAGCGGCACAGAGGCCACAGCTGTCACCACAATAGAGTTTATGTTCCGTTCTGCTTCGTTTCACCCTCCACTTACAATGGATTTCAACAGACCCTTCCTCATCGTAATTGTTCATCACCCAACAGAGAGCATCCTCTTCCTTGGGAAAATTGTGAACCCTACCAAAGAATAAATATTAGAAAGAAGTAACAGCTTGTTCAGATGACTTTAAAACATAGATTTTCCTATTTGCATTTCAATTGTCCTAGCCTCAATAGAACCATAACCGATTGTTTTAAAAGGGAGATGAATTAGCTGATGGCTACAACACATTTTTATAATGAAATTAATTTAAAACTCTAATCTACAATAGATTAGCTTCATGTACCATCACTTTAAATTTCTTCCATGGAAAGGGACTCACTACTTCCATGCTGAGCTGCTAAATCCCATAAAATGCCAGTTCTTATGAAAGGATATCCATATGGAAGCAGAATGGTGGGAATGAGCTGAAACAATCAGACACAATTTTCAGTGTCTCTCATCGATGCTTCATGGGACAAAACTGAAGAGGATGTAATCATTACAAAATGCATGAATGTGATGAAAAAGGAAAGAAAGAGAATGTGGCAAGTAACATAACTCTCATATATTGTCAGCCTTTTCATTAGACAGAACAAGGTGACAATCTCAGGTAGCAGATGGGAGATGGTATAAAAGGTCAGCAAGTAGTTATTTGCTTTATTCTTATTATACTTAGGTCACCATGGATGGGAAGAGGTGCTTGTGGGATGTTCTGTCCCCTGTACCAAAATAGCTAAGATAGCTTTGGGTATCATGCATCTTGACTTGGGTGGTGTTAGTGATGGTGCCAACTCATGTTCTACCTTAGGAGAAGATCTGGCCTGGCTGTGCTTTGCAATGTAGGGTGCTTTACAGTGTAGGACAGCACTGGATTGAAATGCCTAAAAAGGCAACCACCAGTACCAATCAATACATGGAAGCCACATGTGCTAACCAATGGCAGGCAACTGTGAAGAAGAAGGGGACTGCACCATTGTTTCCAGTACAACCAGGGTTGTTGTTGTGTCACTTCCTGTTCCTCGAAGTGGCTGAAAGATGGCTGATGTTGTGGGGGGGACCTAGGGCCCTTTTTGCAGCTTACCTTTTTGTGGTGCTGGAGTGCGGGGATCATGCAAGCAGCCTCTTGTGAAAGGCTCTTGTGTCCCCATTGTTTTTACTTTGCAGCCACTGCCTGCTAGCGAGCAGACAGCGTGAGGGCTCCTCCTCTTCCTTCCGCAGTGCGCTGGGGCAGGAAGCACAAGTCCATGGCTCCAGAGGCTCCACACGCATGGTAAGTGCATGCGGGGCCCTGGAGTGATGCGCAATCATGCACCATTTTTGGCCAGAAGCCGAAAATGAAATAGTGTGCAATTGACACCTGCTGGCCCTGGCAGCATCACGCAATTGTGAGGATGTTATGTGGATGGCTCCTCGCAATTGCATGACACCCCAGAGGCCCTTTCACATGGCAAATACCATGCAAAAAGGGCCTGGGAAACATTTTTTGTCATATTTTTCAGGTGTTGCTCTTCTTCAACTATTAACTAGCTGAATTTTCAGTTGAAAAAATTAATGGAGAGGTTCTGGAGCATTCAAGGGAAACTTCACTGATTAGGGGGACTGCAAAATGGGATTGTGGGGGCTTTACTTTGCCCACTCCTGTTCTAACGTGTCTTCTCATTCCAGACAGTTAGAATGTTCTCTAGTTCCTCAATAGAAAGATGTAAGAATCCTCCAAGGATAAATTTTTGCATATTCCTGCTCTGACTTAATTTATAGATTCAGGGCAGAATCTGTTGCTATATTTTGGTGATATAAATGAATATCTTCCATTTCCTTTGCAGAATTCTTGTAGTATGAATCAGGTACTTTAGGTAAGTACCCAACACCCACAGCACACAGAGTGAAGCCAACACCAGTGCCAGACAGAGTTCTGAGTTGTGTGATCATATCTCGCTATTTTGTCTACATGGATTTGTAGTTTGTAGAAGGACAGCCAAGGTGTTCATTAAAGTAATTAATGCTTCACCTCAGGGACCATAGCTCAGTGACAGATCACCAAGCTCCTATGTTCAATATTCAGCATCTTGACATAGGATATCTCCTACCTGAAATTATGGAGAAGATACTGCCCAGCAATGTTAACAATAATAGAGTAGATTAACTAATGATCTAAGATTGGTTCTTATGTTCTTAATCCTATTTTTTTTACACACAATGGCTTCCATTATTCTAAAAATATTTTTCCCCAGTTACTTATATAACATTATGCATGCTAAAACAGACCTTTCCATTTATTATGCCCTTTTATCCATTTATTTTCTTTAAAAAAGACAGCCATTTTAATGGAGGATTTTGAGGTAGCTTTGGAATCACTAAACAGATTTAAATGCAATGGAGATAATTTAAAAAATTAAACTTACAAACCAACAAAGCAGCATTTCATCACAATATTTAAAATTTAGTTCATAAATGACTGTCAGTGTAGTACAAATAAAATGATCCTCTTAACAGTAAATGAGGAGCAGATCTGAATTGGGACACTTTGCTGCTCATTGTATACCCACATACAGATTTGGCTGCACATATTTCCTATTTGTACTGAAAGAAAGAGTCCCATTGTTTCTTCCAATGGAAATTTTATGTGTGAACCCACCATTCTCATACGGAGCAGCTGCAAGGGCAAAGGGTTAAGTTGTATAAGGATCCCAACTTGAACTAGTCTCCACCTTGTTCATGCAAAACAAGCAATCAGCATACATGTGCTAATTTAATGTGTGAATTGCACACAGTTTGAAGTAACTTCGGATACACTTTAGTCCAATGTTCTGCTCAGTGTGAAATCTGGAATGCAGGAGGCAACTATGCTATGCGTGGCAGATGGCTTTCCGGTTTCCAGGGAAGAAAAACTCACCATCATGACCCAAGTCAGTTTGTTCCACTGTGAAACTGTTTCCTCTCATCTCCAGCCAAAATCCTATTCCCTGCAGTTTCCACTTATTCTTTCTGGTCTTGTCTGCTGAACCTACAGAGAAAAAGCCTTCTCTATCTTTTGTGTTAAGAGTCCTTAAATATTTGAAAACTGCTATTATATCTCCCTTTAATCTTCTTTTCATCAGGCTAAATATATCCAACTTTTTCAACCATTTCTCAGAAGGATTTCCATCTTACAGATTTCTTGCCATCATGATTGCTTTCTTCTTTACATTCACCAGTTAATCTTAAAATATGGAATTAAAAACTCATGTCAACAACACAGTACTCCAAATGTGTCCTGAACAGTGCAAAAATTAGAGTTGAACTGAGTTTATGATCTGTCTGTGATCTGATCAATATCCTTCCAGTAATACAGCTGAAGACTTCATTTGCTTTTTTTAGACACTACATCACAGTGGTGGCTTACATTTAGAAACATATCTTTATGATTGGTTCAGATAGCAAAGGCACTTCAAACTCCTCTTCTCTTTCATTTCTTTGCTAATGTGCACACTGACTAAAAGAAAATTGCCCAGCACAAATGTAGGAACTATGTGGCCCTCCAGATATTTTTGGACTGTAACTTTCAGCGTTCTTGGTCACCATAGGCCCAGCATAATGATGAATTCTGAAGGTTACAACTGAATAGCTTCTGAAGAGCTCCAGAGTCCCCACCCCAAGTACATTGTTAATGTTTTAACAGGAGTTCTTTATTCAAATAGTCATTGTTCCTGAATCCCACAAATTTTGAAAGTCCCTTTGACCCTGTTTCTCCAGAAAGCTCTGTTAGACTACAAACCATTTATGTATCTAGTGAGGATTCACCTTGTACATGCCAAGGTGGAGAGTACTATTGGTCCATGTTCCAGAGCTGGATGCCAGATCCTTTTTACTGACATCCAGCTACTGCCACCCTGAACTTATCATCTTGCCTTCCAACCTCTTCTCTCATTGTCCTCAAATCTATCGCCAGCTCTTTATGTTCTTTCACCTTCTCCTCTTTCTTCCTCGCTACCTCCCTTCCTCTCAGTTGTGTCTCCCCTCTTCCCCTCTAGACTCCTGTCTCCTTTTAGCTGTTGATCTACCACTTGCTATTCCCACAAAGTAGGAAGTAGTTTTCTACCACTTGCTACTCCCCAGTGAACCTACTCTGGCCCTCTGATACTTCTCGCCCATTACTGAGACTTCTCATCACTTGATACCTGCACCAGACACCCATTTGGGCAATAGTGTCCACATACAATGGGGTGAAGCAGATAGTAGCACTATGTTATATTCAGTTACAGTAAAAAATATATTTTAGAACTAAGATTGTAATTCTGAAGCGCTTCAATAATACCCTGCCTTCCCAACTTTTATGCTCTGTCATTATTTAAATGTACACAAGGGTAAAGACAGACACATGAAATATTTATAGTGCTGGAGTAGGTACATTCAGAAATGTCTCCAAGATTTTCACTCTTAGAATAACTTCTAGGAGAAAACCATATTCTGCAGCTGCTTTGAGTATTTCCAAGTAGATGGATGGCACCCATTGGCTTGTTTATGTGATATTGCCAAGAGATATCCCCACCCTATTTTCAATCAGTGGAGCAAAACTGTTTTTGAGGAGGGAGTTTGTAAAAAGCTGAAATGGATTTGGTGTATGTGCACTCTTGGCACCAGTGGGGAAGTCATCTGGTATGAATGGTAAGCAATCAATACACATCTTTCATTTCCTTCCTTCTGTGAACTTTCTCCATATTTCTGGTTGTGTGCTAAGAGGGTTTGCAGGGTTTGAGAGGCTGCCTAACCACATAAGAGTTAGATCTGGGATAGGGCTTCCAGGGCAGCAGCTTCCCATTTCCAGGTCAAAACATAAAGATTGAAGGTGCATCAATGTGATATCAAGGAAGTTATCTCTTGTAATAGCAAATGGAATGGTTCCTTATAATGTTACAGGAACAGGGGTTGTGTGTGTGTGTGTGTGTGTGTGTGATATAATTCTTTGTGTGAGACAGTGAGTGAGTAAGAGAGACAGAGAAACAATACACATTTTCCATATCATAAAAATATTACATGCAATATATTGATGGTCAGAACAAATACAATACAGATGCAAACAGCTTTTGGCAGAGCCAGTGAGCCCCAACATCAGTTGGTAGGGGATTCTGGTGGCTCCAGTGTCAATAGGACTGTGAATCCATGTAGGGTTTTAGTTGAATCTTTAAAGGAGAATTCCAAACTGCTGAACCAGTTTGTGAGATAGGGTTCAACATTATGGTTAGGAAAGTCCAGATTAAATTTTACAGTAAATCCCATAGATATCAGAACCACAATCCTCCTATACCATTTGGGTGTACACAAAAGATTAATACTCAAGATTTAAAGCCACCTCATACAAACACACATACACAAGGGGATATCCCTATAAAGAGAAGATAAATACACTTGTTGCAAAGATCAATCACTCTGTGTCATAGAAAATAGCAGGATAAAGAAAAATGTGATTGGTAAGGAGGTTAAAAAGGGGTATGTGAAAGAATGTAAGAACAACGTACAGACGCAGGAACTCTGATTGATATGGGAAATCATCCAAAAGCCTAAGTGAGTAGATATGATCTTGAGTGCCTTGCTTAAACTCCCTGCTGCCACTGAGAGGACCCGATCTTTCTCTAGTCTCTGCTGTTATGCTGAAAAAGATTAATGGTGGAAGAAGTATAGGCTAAACTTCATGTGCCTTCAAGTTGTTTCCAACTTAGGGTGACCCTAAGACAAACCTATCATGAGGGTTTTTGGAACTGAGTCTGTATGTGATGCACCCAACGTTACCCAGTGGGTTCCCATGGCCAAGTGGAAAATCAAGCCTTGGTCTTCAGGGTCGTAGTAGAATGCTCAAACCACTACATCACGCTGGCTCTCATTTGGAAATAACTCTCATGGAGTAGACATTTACTTACAATTCTATAAATGTCATTAACTGTTCATGGTTTTGCTTCTGTATTAGCTTTCTTCTGTTGTGCTAAAACTTTGAATACCATGCTTGAAATTAGCTCTGATACTCATTTACATGAAGATGTCTCTGTTTCATGAGATCATGGCATACATGACCTTTCAAGGACCTTTGGTACAACCTAAGCACCCTTTGGAGGGGGGACAACTGCTCACTTTGCTACCCCAGAGTATCCAGCCTTATGTAGAAAAAGGAAGAGTCCTGAATGGAGATCCAGCATGATGTAGCAATTTGGACTAGCACTCCGGGAGATCAAGGTTCAAGTTTCTGCTCAGATCACACACACTCAGCCTTAAAGGCCAAGGCAAACCTCTGAATAAATTTTACCAAGAAAACCCTATGATAAAATCACCCTAAGTCGAAGACAACTTGAAGGCACATAACAGCATTAACATTTCTACCATTAGAGGTGAAAAGCTGTGTATTGTACATTTCCAGTCCTAGTTAATCTTGATGATTTTCTGTTTCAAGTCCTGAATGGATCTGGCCAGTTCAGTAGGTTTGTTTGTTGCCATCCGTCAGACTTTAGAGGTCTTCTTCTGTTAAAATGGGTACAAGTTTTCCAGATGTTTAACTGCTTGGCACCATACATACTGAATACTTAACAACTATTAGAGACTCATTCCAGGCAATTCTGTTCTGTGACCTTTTATCAGCCCAACCCAAAAGGCATGAAATTCTCTGTGAAAGCTTTCAAATCTACATGTTTCTCTATCAGACAAAGACAATAAAGAACATGCAGGGGAAAGAGAATGAGTGCTGTAATCTCCACGTTAGAGTGCTGTAATCTCCACGTTGTCTCGAGATGGTGTTGAACAGTCTGCAGACTATTACATTAGGCTCATTGAGTCACACACACTCCTCAAATGGCCCTGAGCTCATTGAGAACAGCAAATACAATAAAAGAGAGCAATAAGATTTGTTTCTTCCTTTGCAAACACAAAAAAGAAATTCCTTTGAAATCTCGGACACCTTTATCCAGTGGAAAGTTCACCTAGGCAATGAAGGCACCACTCAGAAGGGACCCAACATCTCTCTTTCCTATGCAAGCAGAACCTCTGCTATCATTTCCTGCCTTTAGATGAAGAAAATAGTAACATTCAAAGAAAGCATCTATAATGCCAGGGCTAGAAATAAATTTTGATGCTGATCTGACAAAACATGGTGATAGAAACCAAACTTGGTAGCTTTATCTTTGGTTGGAGGGAATACTCTCTCAGAAAATTATATAAACTGCTCTCTTCCAAGATTATATTCAGTTACCCATAAAATGGGAGAAACCCATTGTTCAATATTTTGGCTCATCTTTGCCTTTGGTTTTCTGATTAGGAGTTCAGCAGTTACTTTATTGTTCCCTAAGTTCTTTGGAGGCACTGTTAGAGTCTTTCCACCCTACACTGTTCTAGTGCTATTATTGCACTTTCAACATCTTGTGGAATTCTGAGGTTTGTAGTTTATTGAGGCCAAAGAGTTCTCTGGCTGAGAATTCTAAATGCCCCTCCCTAAACTGCAAACCCCAGGATTCTATAGGATGTTGAAAGTGGAATAATAGCACTATAAAGGCCCTTAGTATGATGGGTGTAATCCTAGGCACGTGAGCCCCTCCCTTTATGCATTCACAAGAGTGCCCCTATTTCCATCTGTGAAAGCTTGGAGGAGGTGTCCCATGGCTTGAAACCATCAAACTGAAACCCCATACAACTGATCACTTATCTTGACTACTGATAGCTCTGCACAAAGTGCAGGGATAGGTTACTCATCCATTGCACCACGCTGTGCTCTCTGTCCCCTTTGATAACCTGTATTTGCTCTGCTTAATGGTTAATACTGAAAAGTGGGTGTTGTATAAGTATAGTTCAGAAACGACCAAGCAGAGAGTAGAGTAGACCAGCAGAATACTATAAGATTCTTTTGGAGCTTCTGTAAGTATGACCTACATTTTTATTCACCTTTTTGTGTTTTACTTGAATTCCCAGCAGTGTTCTTTCCATTCTTTACCCACCCCTGCAACATCTACCTACTTTATTTTAAAATAAATTCCAGGGGTGCGGTACATGACATGAGAGTTAGAATTCAACATCACATTCATTATCTTGAGCACAAATTCATGCATAGTTAACTTTATTCTGCATAGGTCGAGATCCCATCCTCAGAAAAGCACTTTATAGCCAAACTGGAAGATCAGACACTTGCAAGGCAGTGCAGTGCCAATACTGTCCCATCGGTTATGTGGCCAAAGCCAAAGATGGTTTTTTCCCCTACCTGATAGAAAGACAGGGTATTAGTGCAGATTTCCTTAAAACCCTAGCTTGCAACCAGAACCTAAGAATTTGAAATATATGTTCAGTTATGTATTTATACACACATAGAAACACATAGAAATTGTATTATTCTGCACTGAGTAGTGTGGCTATCAAACTAGACAACAGTGGTGGAATTTCAAGTCCCAGTGAAGTCAATGGTAGATTTTGACTGATATTTCAAACAAAATTATGATATAGATCTGCTTCAATTAGTTCCCAAGATAAATATAAAAAGGGAGTCAACTGTTGGACTTCCTGAAAAAGAAGAGTTAAGGGCTAATGAAAAATGAAATAGCTATACCTCTAGGAAAATGATTTTACAGTGATGTGAAACATTCTTTCATACTGTTGCTGAAATTGTTATAAATAATTTTGAGAACACAGTAGGTGGTCTGTAAGGATAAACAAGTTCCAAACACATATTTGATATTTACAATGATTCAGGGGTTGCTTTTAAAGAGTCAAAGTCTTTCATCACAGTTTCTTTTTCATGTGCAATTTAGTGAAAGCAGATTTCTACATTTTGCATTATTTATTTGTGCTTGTTTGTTTAAAAGTGTTGCTATACCATTACTTGTTATGTAAAATATCCAGTTGCTATGTGACAATAAAGAATGCTTTTATAAATAAAGATATAGAAAAAAACCTATCAGTAACACAGTCAGTGGTGATAAAGTAAAAATGGTAAAAATAGGAGTCATCAAATGTCAGGGTGAAACTTTATTTAAACCACACACTCAACAAGTAAGAGATTTATATCAGGCATGAGAAATATGGGGCTCTACATCTCCCATCAGCCTTCACCATTGGCTATGTCAGTTAGCAATACACTGCTATCTGACCTGAAAGACTTTGGGTATTGGCATGTTTGTGAACTGTCCAGAAGGAGCTGAGACACCCGTGATGTGAGCATGTGAGTGATGTCACATCGACACTGAAACATGTATGTGGTGACTTAAGTCAGTTTCATGCAGGGATGTAGCTATGGGGATGGGGGAATGAAAAATGAGACCATTGCCTCCAAAATTAGAGTCCCCTCACCCCAATGAAATTTTCCTTCAATTCTCCAAATTTCTGTCATTACAGTTGCTTAAAACTTCAGTTGAACATTTTGAAATGCTGTTTAAGCATCCAACAAAAGGGTGCAGACAAAGTTACCAAGGGAATATGAACACAGCAAATGGAAGAGTTCAAACTATGAATGGTTTTCAGTGTCTCACCCTCCACAAAGGAAGAAATTTGGGGACTTAAGGAAACTATCAAAGGGCAGGCACAATTCTTATCTGGAAGTCCAGTGCCTTCATTCTGCCTCCAATTCAGCTGCACTCCTAGTTCTACATGTCACTGGGCCTCAAGTACAATAAGTTAGATCCACTCCCATCTTCATTGGTTCCATCACTGTCCTTATATCGAGAGCGAAAAGTATGAAGAGAAGGCTTTTTACTACATATAGAGGCACTTCATACAATCAGAATTCCCAATCCTGCAGACAGCCTTCATATATAATGTTAACATGCTTTAAAGAACAAGCAAGTAGCTCAATGCCTTTGTGGACTAAGAGATATTTTTTGTAACTATATACCAGCTTTGGTGTTTGGGTTTTTTGAGGGGGAGGGGAAGAAAGGCCCAGACTACAAAGGAGGAAGAGCAGGACTTTGGTAGTTGTAAGTTAATTCAGTTATTTCAATCAGCTTTGCCAGGGAGTTGCAGAAAATTACCAGCAAAGGACAAGGTTTGGCAAGCACCATGGTGCACTTTTATAATCAGTAGCAAGTGTTGCCATTCAAAGCTATACAATACACCAGTGGTTCTCAACCTGGGGGTCGCGACCCCGGGGGGTCGCATGACCCTTTCACGGGGGTCGCCGCTCCCCCTCGCCGCCGCCGCCACCGCCACCGCCAGCGGGCTTTCTCACTTTGGCCACCTCCTCCTTGGCGCCATCCTTTCCTCCTCCACCCTCCCTGTGGAGCTGGTGGGCGGGGCAGGCGGGGAAGAAGGGGAGGAGTGGACGGCCCACATGGGCTCTTGCGCTCACTCCTTCCTCTTTCTCCCTCCTGGAGAGAAGCACAGACACCGGGGGGACGAGTGGCTGGCTGTGAGGTAGGTAGAGGCCGTGCTTCCCAGCGACTCCGGGGCGGGCCGAGTGGAACCGGGTGGAAGGCGGAGGGGGACTGGGCGGCTGCAGGTAGGAGCCAGCATAGAGGTGGTGGGGGGCAGGAGACGGCGCTCTCGCCAGCCAGCCACCGGCTTCTGCGCCGCCGCCACGGGCGCAGGTAATGGGGAGGCAGCTGGCTGGTGAGAGGGCTCCCTGTGGGGCCATCCCTGGGCAAAGGCAGAGGGAACTGGGCAGCGGCGGGGGGCAGGAGGCAGTGCTGCCGGGCTCACTGCTCTCAGGCGGCCCTGGGAGCGGCTCGGCAGCCAAGAGACCCGGGCGGGGTGGGGCGGGGGGAGGCGAGCATGGGGCTGCATGGCCTGCTCGAGCCGCTCCCTGGCTTGAGGGGCCGCCAGAGCAGGAGCCAGCCAGCCACCGCCTTCCCCACCACTGCCACGAGCGCAGGTAGTGGGGGGCGGCGGGGGCATCCCTGGGCGAAGGCAGAGGGAGCTGGGTGGCTGCGGGGGGCAGGAGGCAGTGCTGCCGGGCTCACTGCTCTCAGGCGGCCCTGGGAGCGGCTCGGCAGCCGAGAGACCCGGGCGGGGTGGGGTGGGGGGAGGTGAGCGTGGGGCTGCATGGCCTGCTGGAGCCGCTCCCTGGCTTGAGGGGCCTCCGGAGCGGGAGCCGGCCAGCCGCCGCCTCCTTTGCCATGATGTGTGATGACACAGAAGCAGAGGAAGGAAGGAGGAGGATGCAGGGCTGGGATTCTTCTCCTGTTGCCATCACCATCACCACCCGGGTTGGAATTGGGGAAGGGGGAACTTAGCTCTCCCCCCACTGTTGGTAATGTTGTCGCCAAGCCTGGCAAAGAAATCCAGTCAGACACAGCTGCAGACAGCAGACTTAAGAACTCAGTTGCGGGGGTGGGGGTGAGTGGGAAGCAGGAACAAGCCTGAACACATTGAAGCAAAACCTGTCTTTCTTCCTTCACATATGGTCATCTTCTCTCTCTCAGCCTTGGCTCTTCCTTCACCTGTACCATGCTCCTGGATTTTGGGTCCCTATATTTCCCAGCGTTTACCAATTGTTTGCATTTTGCAGAATTCCAGGTTAGTGCTTTACCCTTATCTCTTTGCCATCCCCCTTCAGTGGGCAGTCTTTTACATTTATTTGTAGCATGGCCTCTATGATTAAAACAGTTATATTTTCTGTACACTTCCTTATCTGAGACAAGAAGTTGGCCTCTGAATCTTTAGGAACTACCATATGTTTTTTCAATCCCCAGAAAGGTAGCAGGGCCTGTGATAATTGTTCTTCTCTTGTTTTTTATTTTTCCTAAACTGTAGGAATTAATTAAATTCTGTACAATGGTTCTTACTCCTTTTAAAGGTGCCAGTTTCCTTTAAGTTTGGCCTAGATGGGTGACTATAAAAACCTGACATGTGTGAGGCTTCTGTGAGAAGCCATTTCATTTCCATTTCTGATCCACTTACAACATTTAGTATCCAGCTTGATGAATCTACAGACGTCGCAAACTGTTCACAGTTACTGGTTTACGTGAGGTATGTTAATGATGGCAAGTTTAAAGATGAGTTTCTTTTTTGCAAACCTCTTTAAACGACAACTACTGCACGTGATGTATTTGACACAGTTGGTTCATTTCTGGAAGAGCAGGAGATCTCTTGGGAAAAGGTTTGTGGTGTTTGCATAGATGGTGCTCCAGCCATGCTAGGATGTCGATCTGGATTTCAACGTTTGGTACTGAATGAGTCACCAGAAGTCATTGGAACTCACTGTATGATTCATCGGCAAATATTGGCAACGAAGACGCTACCACAAGAGTTACAAGAAGTAATGAAAAGCGTCATAAGTTCTGTAAATTTCATAAAGGCGAGCGCTTTAAACAGTCGACTGTTTTCGCAACTGTGTGACGAGCTGGATGCGCCGAACAATACTCTGCTATTTCACACTGAAGTGAGATGGTTGTCAAGAGGAAAAGTTTTAAAACGTGTTTTTGAGCTTCGTGATGAACTCAAAACATTTTTTAATCAGAAAGCAAGACCGCAGTTCGAAGCACTTTTCAGTGATAAAAGTGAACTGCAGAAAATAGCTTACTTGGTTGACATCTTTACCATCTTGAATGAGTTAAATTTATCACTGCAAGGACCAAATGCAACATGCCTCGATTTGTCTGAAAAGATCTGATCATTCCAAATGAAACTTCAGCTTTGGCAAAAAAAATTGGATGAAAGAAAAACTTACATGTTGCCCACCTTATCTGCTTTCTTTGAGGAACATGACATTGAACCAGACAAAAGGATTCCGATGATGATTTCTGTGAAAGAACACTTGCACATGCTTGCAGAGGAAATTTCTTCGTACTTTCCAAATCTACCTGACACCCCATTTGCACTTGCCAGAAGCCCATTCACAGTCAAAGTTGAAGACGTTCCTGAGACAGCACAAGAGGAGTTCATTGAACTTATTAACAGCGATGCAGCGAGAACTGATTTCTCTACAATGCCAGTTTCAAAATTCTGGATCAAGTGTTCTCAGTCATATCCTGTTCTATCTGAGACGGTGTTGCGCCTTCTTCTTCCATTTCCAACAACATATCTTTGTGAAATAGGGTTTTCAAGCTTGTTGGTTATCAAGTTGAAATACAGGAGTAGACTTGTTGTGGAAGATGATCTTCGTTGTGCTCTTGCAAAGACTGCCCCAAGAATTTCTGATCTGGTGAGAAGCAAGCAAGCTCAACCTTCGCACTGATGTTGGCTTTTTACGCATACTGTTGCAAAATGTAGAAATGTAGTTTTCTGTTGATATATTAAGCCTGTTACCCATGCTTCAAGACAAAATTTCATTTATTTGTAATTAGAAATAAATATTTCACAATATATAATTACATATCTTTTTTATTAATCACTATGCTTTAATTATCTTCAATTTGTAACAACGAAAATACATCCTGCATATCAGATATTTACATTACGATTCATAACAGTAGCAAAATTACAGTTTTAAAGTTATAGTTACAGTTACAGTAACTATAACTATAACAGTAGCAAAATTACAGTTATAAAGTTATAGTTACAGTTACAGTAACTATAACAGTAGCAAAATTACATTTATAAAGTTATAGTTACAGTTACAGTAACTATAACAGCAAAATTACAGTTATAAAGTTACAGTTACAGTTAGTTATAAAGTTACAGTTACAGTTACAAAGTAGCAACGAAAATAATTTTATGGTTGGGGGTCACCACAACATGAGGAACTGTATCAAGGGGTCACGGCGTTAGGAAGGTTGAGAACCACTGCAATACACAGAAAGCCCACAGATTGCCTTAGAAGTCTAACTGGTCACACTCTCCCAGATTGAGATGGCAGGGTCCAAATAGGGAGGAGAGGCAGGATGATGTTACCTGCCTATTCCATAGTTGTGACTTAAGAGAAGGGATGGGGTCAATTGCCAATCTTCTCCTTGGGCAAGGCCAGTTTCCCCTGAATAACTTGCAGATTAGATGCCTGCAGGACCTTAAAAACTTGGCTCCCTGAGCAGTCAATCACTTCTGCAAATCCTTGTTACAATGGTCATTTGTACACTATACTTTTACAGTGCTATTATTCCAGTTTCAATATTCTATGGAATCCTGGGGCTTGCAGTTTCGGGAAAGGCATTTAGAATTCTCAGCCAGACAGCTCTTTGGCCTCAGTAAGCTACAAAACCCAGAATTCCACAGGATGTTGAAAGTGGAATAATAGCACTATAATGGTGTAGTGTGGAAATGGCCAATGTCAAATAAACGTGCCTTTCAATTTGTTCACCTATGCTATGCCTTTGTATTTCTAGTTATGTTTTCAAGTCCCTTTCCTTTCTGATGAACTTCACTTGAGAGCAAACCTCATCCTTTAAACAGATTCAAGCAGGAGAATTTAATTAACAACATTAATTCTTTCATATCTGTAGTTTTTTTTTCTTTTTTTACAGATCTCCATGAAGTCCATTTACCTTTCCTCATTACTTATTGTTCTTCAAGTCTATTGTCAACACCACCAAGGACACGATGATGGCCCAGATGGTCATGGAGATAAAATTATATTTGAAGATCAGGATTCTCCTTTGGAAGAAGGAGGAAAGAAGACTACATATTATGACAAGATAGCTCCCAATAATGCTGATTTTGCATTCACATTCTACAGGCACATAGAATCCCACACAGCTCCCACAAATATTTTCCTCTCTCCCATTAGCATATCCACAGCTTTTGCAATGCTATGTCTGGGTGCCAGATCTGAAACCCAAAATCAGATATATGAAAGACTTGCTTTTAATTTGTCAGAGATCGAGGAGAATGAGATCCACAAAGGATTTCACGAGCTCATCCATGTGCTTCGCCATCCAAATAACAAAGCACAAGTGAACATAGGAAATGCTGTATTCATAAAAGAATCACTGAAAATACTGCCAAAGTTTCTAGAGGACATCAAAAATTTATACAGTGCTGAAGGGTTTTCTTCAAACTTCGTCAATTCCACAGCAACTGAAAAGCAGATAAATGAGTATGTGCAGACCAAAACCCATGGGAAAATAACCAATGCAGTGGAAGGCCTTGATCCAAGCAGCGTAATGGTTCTTATAAACTATATTTTCTTTAAAGGTACATTGAAAGCAAAGTAAATTGCTTTGGGTCTGGTGAAATGCTCAGAAATCTGAACAATAAACACAATTTTCTAGATCTCTTTTCCTGAATGCTGGATCTGGACTTAGCTAAGGCCCTTTTCACATGGCATTTCTGAAGCAAAAGGGCCCCTTGAGCATCACGTAAATGTGAGGAGCAGTCCACACGATGCACTCACATTTGCCCAATGCTCAAGGGCCTGACGCAGACCCTGCACACATTTTTTCATTTTCAGCTCAAAGCCAAAAATGCTGCATGGTTGCACATTGCTCCGGGGCTCCACACAAACTTACCTTGTGTACAGAGCCTCGGGAGCCGGGCCAGTCATGCAATCTCTCCTCAGTGCAGCCTGGGAGGTCCCAGGCTGCACTGCGAACAGAAGAGGCGGGGCGCTCGCCCAACCAGGAAGCAGCTGCAAAGCCGAAGCAGGAGGGATGCGCGAACGTTCCTCTGAAGGCTTCCTGCGCAAGCCCCGCAGCCCAGCACGGGGAAAAGGTAAAGTGCGAAAAGGGCCTAAGCCTAGACTAGACCTCACTGAAATCAATGGGAAAGTTCTAATGTCGTGCTAGTGCAAGATGGCATCATTCACAGTCATGCTCCTTCCTTCCACAACCCTCTGCAGCAGTTGAAAACCCACTCTGGAGCAGTTCCTAGACCTCCAGAGCAGATTTTGAAGGCATGTAAGAGGCTGCAGAGAGAGAAGGAATTGTTTTCTTCCACTGTTTTATTAATGAACAGAAGCAACTTAAATTCCATTGATTTCAAGAAATCTATTTATGGGATGACTATGTCAAGATCTAAACCAGTGAAAAGGAGAATGTTGGCGTGTAACATACGTCAAGAATTAAACTGATAATGTGTTATCACAGAGTTCCAACTCTTAAAAAGAGAAGGAACAAGCAATTCTCCAGTCTTTGCTGGTTGATGTGCCCAATCTGACTTTTAATTTAAAATAAAAGAAGATCATGAGATAAAGCAGAAGACCATGAGATTTAATGGTCCTTAGCCTTTTCTTTACCACAGACCCCTGTTAAATATCTTTTGTTGCCATTGACCCCCAAGACTTAACTCAAATTTTAAAGCCCTAAAGTGCATCAAATATTTATTTAAAGTCACTTATCAAAGGTTTTCAGATTTGGAGAGAAGGGAAAAATAAGTAAATGCACACACTATGATTATAATATTTTTATTGGAATGGTTCTATGCAAATTTGTCTTTCTTTCTTCTTTCTTTTCCTCTCTTTCTCTCTCTCCTTCTCTTCTAGCTCTATAAAAGCTCAAAACATTTCTTCAAGCTTTCGTGGACCTGCAGTGAGGACATCACAACCCCTCCAGGATTCCCCAAACCCCAGATTAAGAACCACTGAGATAAGGAATGTTTCTAGGAGGCTTTAGGTTGGGGTGCTGCATTCAGTATATCTCAGCTAATGTTCTTCTGTTTTAACCACTTCTATTGTCACCATTTTGTTTTCAATTTCCAAAGTGATTTCCACAACCCACTTCCTTGACTCTGAGATGTCAAAAAAATTGTACGGTTCTAGGCCTCTTGTACTTATGTAAATGAATGCATGGGTATTATAGATAAATTTTCCTGCTTGGTCATTAATATTCCTACTAACTTGTTACATTTATCCATCCCACAAAGCTCACTGGCAGAACCCTTTTGACACTGACAATACCAGAGAAGATGACTTTTTCCTAGATGCAAACACAACTGTGAAAGTCCACATGATGTATCGACAAGGCTATTACCATTTCCTCCATGACCATGATCTGTCTTGCTGGGTGGTGGAAGTGCCATACAAAGGAAATGCTTCTGCGTTCTTCATTCTGCCAGATGAAGGAAAAATGAAGCAAGTGGAGGAAGCCTTGTCAATTGAAACTCTAGATAAATGGAAAACATCCTTACAGTTAAAGTAAGTCTTCTTAGCCTTGTGTTCATTGCTGCTCTTTTCTTTGTTTTAATTGTACATTTGTTTGTAGGATAATTTTGTACCTCTCTCCTGAAAAGAGGAGCCAAGTTAATTCATCACAATATAAAATAAAAGAAGAATAGTATTAAAATGTAGAATGGCAGCCATTAAAACAGAATTAAAGTAAAAGCACAGGTCAAAATGTAGTTTAAAATATAGTTTGAGTCCACTTGGGGAGAAAAGCAGGATAAAAAATAAAGATAATAACAATAAAACCATGTCCCTAAGGAAAATAGAACACCCAACCAGCAAGAAGTTGTTTCCACAGTACTGTTGTTTTTTGGTCAAAAGTGTCAAACGTTTATCTCTATTTATTTGTGGCATGTTAATTGGATGTTCTCTGAATATCGAGACATTTTCCATATAGTGACCTGTAAGGCACACAGCCCAACTCTGACTCTGACTCTGTGTGTGTGTGTGTGTGTGTGTGTGTGTGTGTGTGTGTGCGCGTGCGCTGTTGGGTTTGGTTTGCAAGGCAGGCACAGCGACCATTCAGGCCCTTTTCGCATGACGTTTTGGAAGCAAAAGGGCATCGTGTAAATGTGAGAAGTGGTCTGCATGACACACTTACATTTACGTGACGCTCAAGAGTGTGACGCGCAGTGCATATGTACCTTTTTATTTTCAGCTTTTAGCTGAAAATGGTGCATGCTAGCACACCGGTCAGGAGCCTGGGGTGAACTTACCTGCCCTGCGGAGCCTCTGGAGCTGGGTCGGTCATGCTTCTTGCCCCAGTGCAGCTTACAGATTACAGCTCCCAGCTCCCAGCTGCCAGGCTGCACTGCGGAAGGAAGGGGCGGGGCGCACTCACACGACCATGAAGCTGCTGCGGAGCCCAAGCAGCAGGGACACGAAAGCCTTCCTCCAAAGGCTTCTCGTCCAAGCTCCGCCCCCACCTCCGCAAAAGGGTAAGGTGCGAAAAGGCTCTCGGGTCTGGACTTTGAGAAAGGCCATTTTATTGTAAGCAAGAGTATGAGAAAAGGAAGAGAAAGGAAAGCACAAACATACATACACACACTTTAACGTTTCACACAGGCAGCCAGTTTGCAACACCAGAAAGCCCTTTGTTCGAACAGCTTATAGAAATAACAATTTTCTGCTCAAAATAGTAGGGCCAAGCAGGTGAGGGAGGCCTTTCTCACACCCATTCCCAAGGTATGTCAGAAATGGAGCCAGCTTCCCCTTTCCCTATGCTAGCCGGATGGGCTCTTATCTCTCCCTGCACCCGACAACAACAGATGGAGAGAGAGAGAACGTGTCCTTAAGCATTCTTTTAAATGATGTAAACAAGGCCTAGTACACAACGCAGCCTGAACCAAACCTTTAGCAAGTCTTGACCCTAACATAACCAAATGATGAAAAGGTGAAAATGGTGTTATAAATAAACATCATCATCATCATCATCATCATCATCATCATTTGACATTTCCCTTCATGTGCTGTTTGGCTCTTGGGGATTTTAAACTGTGCTTTAAATGCTACAGTAAAAATAAAAGACTGGCTGTTAAAATTGCATGATTTTGCAGAAGTTGATAAACTATCTGTTTTGATTAGAGAAAAATAATTAGTAACATTTTTGAAGGTCTGGGAACCCTCGAGTGACATTTTGTGAAAGACTGAGAGAGAGAGAGAGAGAGAAATGATATGATATGATATGATATGATATGATATGATATGATATGATATGATATGATATGATATGATATGATGTGATATGATGACAGTGAGTTTTGGGAATTAGGACTACTGGCTTATCCAAAGAAGTGTAACAGGTAGTTTTTCAAGTGAGGGGTAAGATTGTAATTGTAGATATGTACCTTCAAGGAGAGAAATCCTTTCTTGATTACTGCAGGTGACTCTGACAACAACTAATATGCACACCATAATGGCTGGAATTCTGTTAGTAAACTCTAATGGGATTCGATCCATTCAATCAATTGTTGAGTAATGAGTCTAGACATTGTTGTTGTTGTGTGCCTTCATGTTGTTTCTGACTTATAATGACCCTAAGGCGAACCTATCATGGGGTTTTCTGGGGATGAGAGAGTATGATGTGCCCAAAATCACCCAATGGGTTTCCATGGGCTGAGTGGGAAATTAAACTCTGGTCTCCAGGGTCATAATCAAACACTCAACCCACTACACCACACTGGTTCTTTAAGATTATAATAGCTACATTTATAACCACTGAGGAAAAAAAAGTTGCGGAAGTCATTTTTCTATCTGCATGTACTCCCCCCTACTTTAAGTATTTTTTCTACTTTTCTTTCTGCTGTGTTTTTTCCCGTTTTTCTCTTTCTTACTATATCTGTGGGTTTTTTCCCTTAAAAAAGTGATTTTTTTGGTGGTTTTGGGAAATTTCTTAAATGATGATAAATGCAGCAGTCACAGCACTATTCCACTCTAGCTATTCACTTTCTGAAAATGTCTGATTTGGTTTCAAAGCAAAAATAACAGATATTCTATAAATATCAAATATGTAGCTACATATGCATAACTAAGTAATTTGGTAAAGTTTCCTGACCCAACTGCCCATGCCCCTCCACTCTAACAGCCGGCAGCTTCATTGGCTGAAGGAGGGCTTTTCAGATGGCAATGGGCAGAAGGATTAGGAAATTATGTTTCCAGCTACTTCCCACCAGCAAGCAAGGCTGCAACAAGGGATTGCAACATGGGCTTTGCTTCCGATTGCCTTGGCCTCATTTGCTGATGGGAAGAGGCTGGAAACATCCTCCTCCTGTGCCCCAATTTCCAGTTAAACAGACCTCCATTGCTTGATGTACCTCAAGGCTGTTAAGGTAGGATTGGGGTGGAATTCACATTCATGGTAATAGTGCCACAAACATGAATGTGTAGTCTTACTGAATAGGGAGGTGTTACAATAAATATAGCCCATACTTGTAATAATTCATGCCCAGGTGAAAAAAATATGTTTCCTAACAACCAGGAAACCTTGTGTGGAAGAATAATAGATAGCATGAATTTCATGCAGTTCTGCCCTGCTATTTGACAACCCAAAATGTTGTGCAGGAATCATTCTTTGGAGAAAACCATACAGGGTTTTTTAAAAAAACAAACAAACAAACAAACAAACAGAAAATTGCCTTCTGTGCAAAAAGAAAAAAAGGGGGGGTTCTTCTGCAGAAAACAATGTTTCCTGTGCAAGAACTTGGTTTTTTGAACATTTCTCCACAAAATAATTCCTCCAACAACATTTTGGGATGTTTGGGAATACAGGAAGAATACTACGGAGGAATACTATCCGGTAGTGGGGAGAAAGCTGCCATATTATTTGTCCTTGCATGCAATTATGAAATAATAGAGGGTTTATATCACTGCTACTACTACTACACACATATACTTTACAGTCAGTAGAGGCCATTTTAGTTTAATTTCTCATTAAATGCTCTTCCATTTGAAATCCAGTGTTCAGTTACATGCAGATACCTTGGGTTCTTTGGGCTCCATGCAATTGCATGCACATTGTACTTCTATCCCAGTAAATTTTATGGCCATCAGTATCTCACTCTTCCCTCACTCTTCCTGTCTCTGCGATGATGCTCCCTTTCTCTTACAGTGACTTAAGTATGCTACAGGGTAAGTTGGACAAAGTATATACAGGTTGGTATTCTGTATCACAGTTATGGGTTCATAACCTAGAATTAGTGATTTTTTTTACTCCAAGGCCCTTTTCACACAGCATTTCTGATGCAAAAGGGCCCCTTGAGTGTCGGGCAAATGTGAGGAGCAGTCCACATGACGCACTCACATTTGCGCGACGCTCCGGGGCCTGACATGGACCACACACACATTTTTTTATTTTCAGCTTGAAGCTGAAAATGGTGCATGGTTGTGCATTGCTCTGGGGCCCCGTGCGTACTTACCTTGTGTGCAGAGCCTCAGGAGCTGGGCCAGTCATGCTTCCTGTCTCAGTGCAGCCTGGGAAGGTCCCAGGTTGCACTGCAAAAGGAAGAGGCGGGGCTCTCGTGCGAACAGGAAGCTCATGTGGAGCTGAAGGTACCTGGACGCAAGAACCTCTCTGCTCTCATGAGCACTGCACCCTAGTGCTGAAAATGGGTGAGTTGCGGAAAGGGTCCCTATCTCGTCAAATCTCAAGTCCTTGAAGATATTTTTAAGTCAATTCTCAAGTCTGGGAGCCAACTTTATTCCCCAACTTATATTCCAGAATTTCTGGACTGTCAAATAAAGTCAGTTTTAGCAGAGTCGATCCTCCACATTTGTGATTTTACCATCTGCAGCTTTGGAAGTGAAGGTGGAGGCTTTTGTGTCAATGGACATTAAAGGGTCTGCAGCTTCAGAAGTGGGGAATAGGATCCTTCTTACATCCCATTTCCAAAGCTGGAGGATTTTTCAGAAGTGGAGAATAACATCCTTCTTACTCCCCATTACTGAAGCTTCAAAAGTTTAAGAAGGAAGGATCTTTCCTCCTCAAGCCCGTTGCCTCACACATTTGCTGTCCCTCTCTGAGAAATGCACCCTGCGTTCTGGGGGCAAGTCTTATCTTCTGCCTTTATGAAATGTTTTAGAAGGCTTCTCTGATATGCAGCGGGGACAGGCTGCTGAGCAGAACTCAACCATGCCTCAAGTCTCTCGCCTAACCTGTTTGCTGTTCCCCTCTGACAAATGCACCCACACTTTGGGTTTGAGACAGATCATCATGTGACCAGTAGGCAAAAAGAGCTGGAAGTGTTGTTCAAAGTCATAAGGTTTCTGGATGAATGTGTTATGTTACTGAACCAAGGGCAGCAAGTCAGTCGCTAAAAACATTCAAATCTTGAATCAAGTCAAGTCAGCATGTCATTTATTGCCGAGCTGAGTCCGAGTCGAGTCACTGAAGCGACTTGAGTCTGACTTGAATCCAAGTCAATTGACTTGAGTCTACAGCCCTTTCCGCACACAGTTATTAAGGTGGGCCAATGTGTCTTGTCACAGAGGTCTTCTGCACCTTGGAGCAGACTAGGTTCAGTATATTTACCTTTGTTCCACACATAATTCAGACTAAATGTGCCCCCATTTGGTGGTAAAGCGCACTATTTGAAAATCAAAAGAAATCGGTTTTCCAATTTTCCAAATCAATCCAATTCATACTTTCACAGTGGTACAGACACGTACATTCATGCCAATGCAAATTGGTGGTCAGAGGAGGGCTCATGGGAGGGGCCGGGGGGCAGTATGGACTTACGCACACATGCATGTATGCAATGACGTACTAAACCATGCCGGGGGAAAAAGGAGGGCCAATCACAGCCGACGGGGTGGGATGAGGGGAGTAGTAGAAGTGGCCACGGTGGAGGTAGTGTGGATTCATGAACTCACACTCCTCCAAATCAGAATGGAACATACACAGTAGCTGTGCAGAAGGCAATGAGGGAAAGCCCACCTTGTTTCGAGCCCAGAAAATCTGGTAAGAAACGGCACGAATTGATTCACCAGCCTCGTGCAGAAAGGGCCTACATCACTGCCTAGAATTTTGGATCCTTAACTACTCCATATTCATTAACACTACACATCGAACACATCTAACTGCCATCCTATCTTTCTCAAGGCACAAGTACTTGTACTAATTAATGGTTGACCTTTATTTTACCTCTCCTTAACATCCACTATCATATGAGGCCACAGCAGAGAAGCAAAGAAACCAGACCACTATTGGTATATATCTAATATTCTGTTCATGTGTGTATCCAGATAGTAGTAAAGATAGAAAGATACAAATAGAGATACTGGTCAACACAGTCCCACCATCAATCAGTGGCCAGGGGGACAGAGACTTATAGGCAGGATCCAGCTGCAATAATGCAGCTGAGAAAAAAACAACTTCCATCATCCTCCAACAAGTATGATTACATGAGGGAGGAGGTCATTGAGCAAGACGGTACTAGATGCTTCCTACAGCAATAACTGAAAAAGTACATATGTTGATGTAGTGAGAGGTTATGCCTGTGTATGTTATAAGCAAGATTCCTAATTAGACATATATCTCTAATTAGGCAACACTTGGATATAATTTAATTAAAATTATTTAACGTTTGGATTTTGTTTTTGTTTTTTGTTTTCACTTTTTTTGTTTCTGTTAACCAGAGAAATACATCTGTTCATTCCAAAAATGTCAATTTCTGCATCTTACAATGTGAAAGAATTGTTGAAGGAAATGGGCATGACTGATGCCTTCAGTGACAATGCTGATCTGTCTGGAATAACTGGGCAACGTGATCTGAAAGTTTCCAAAGTAAGTATGACAGAAGAAACGGTGCTTAAGATTACCATTGTTACCCTGATTTCTGGTGCCCTGTGAGGGACACCTCAATGTGCTACAAATAACGGAGAATGGGAATTAGCTAGAGCACAAGCTAAGCAATGCAAGAGGCAGGGCAACCTAACAAGATCTTGGACCCAATGTTCACGAGGTCATGCCGAGTCAATAATCAAACAGAAGTAACTTAAAATTGATTTTCTTTATTTTTAAGCACAGTCAGTATGTATGTATGCAAACACTCACACAGACCTAATGAAAGAAAGGTAGGAGTTGGATAGAGGATTTTAAGAGGGATTTTTCAGGGAAAATACTACACCTGATCCTGAAGCCTGGGTAGTCAGAAGAAAAGTCTGTTGGAGCGGAGATTCTCAGCACATGAAAGCTGAGGGGAAGGCTTGGCAAACAGAGCGGCAGCAAGGTGGGATGGAAGCCAGGAGCGATCTGAAGTAGCACTCAAAATCAGGGGGTCTTATAGGGGAAAACGTGCCTGTAGGCTAGTCTGTTCCTGGGGGAAACAATGGGTTTCGGGCTGGAGACAAAGCCTCCGAAAGGTCAGTATTTAGCATGATTGAATTATGACAGAGTTGTCAATAGCACAGACAGTATGCAAACAAGGAGTGCTTGACAGTTGGATATTCGGCTCGTCAAGCTGCCTGCTCGGGGCAGGGGATCCTTTGTACGCTGCGTGCATACATAATGTGACTTTAAAGTGTACTTGCCTGGAGGTCTCCTGAAGCTGCAGTCCAGCAACTACTGGCCTGCCTGGATTTGTTTTGTACTGTTCAGCTATTTTGGCCATGCCTGTGTGCATGCTTATCTGGGGGCCTCGCAAGCACATGGAGAGGAATGGGTAGTGAAGGCCAAATTCTTGATATCAAATGATATCTAATATACCACAGATCCAGACTAGAAACTACAGTAACACCATGCCTTTTGTCTTTAATCAGTTACTCCACTTTAAAAAGGGAAGTGTGAATGGCTTTTTTAAAAAAAAAACTGAATTATCAATATCTAATGACTAGCAGCATGCAGAATTTAACAGAGTATATTAGTAGTGTGACTCAGTCTAATTTTTCATCAGGGGCACTATCTACAATTTTTCATTACCACATATATCTCCAGACAGACTAAATCCGAATAAGTTATCAAGGGGCATTACTGGCATAGTCCTGGAAAGAATAGGATGGAGGCTTATCACAAGATGGAATAGTAAGAAACCATTTGTTTGGGTCCACTGCATAATGACATATAAAAATACCTTGGTGTACCCTAGAGCCCTGGAACTAGAATTCAGTCACCTACACTAGTGAAAAAAAGCTTCAGCCTGTCTCTGCCAAATCTCTCAATGCATAATACCTTTAACAATGGTCTAAGCCTGCAATCCTATGGACCTTGCAAAGTTGTCCAATGAGCCATGTGATATATCAGGAATGGGCAACTCTAGAAGGTCCAGCAGTCCATATTCAGCCACCAAAACTGATACCAGCCCCAAAAAATAAAACTTGAAGTGGCTGGATAATCACTACTATATCCGCCAGGTAGGATTAGGGCAAAATAGGTTACAGAAGGAGCTATGCCTTGATTTAGTGCAAAATCGAGAGGTAGAAATTGCAAAGAAAAGTGCTTTTTTCTGGTGGTGGTGGTGGTGGTGGTGGTGGTGACAGTAATAGGATTTCAGAGGATCTACCAGGAGCCCAGGAGCAGCAAAAATGGCCAAGATAGTACTTGTCATCCCCACCCTACACAGTTATAGTGCTATTATTCCGCTTTCAACATCTTTTGGAATTCTGGGGTTTGTAGTTCACTGAGGTCAAAGAACTCTCTGGATGTGAATTCTAAATGCCCCTCTTTAACCTGCAAACCTCGGGATTCCATAGGACATTGAAAGTGGATTAATAGCACTATAGCTTTGTAGTGCAGACTTGGCCAGAGAGGAAATCTATTTTGAAGCGTTGTAGATGCATTCACCTCCTCTTAAAGCTCCACCACTTTGTCATCCACAGGCTGCAGAATTCCCACCCAGAAATCTTACTCTCTACCTGAGTAGACAGGAGGCAGTAACAAAAAATGAGGAACATTCTGAAGGGTTGTTCAGGGGAAATGTTGTACCTTCCAGTTCAAAAGCTATTCTGTTTCCTAATGTGTCTCAAACCGAGAATGAAGCATACATGATCCTGAAGGTGGTACATTGCTCCACAGGACTGCCCTGTTCAAACCTGTAGTTATTTCCTCTGAAGAAAGACCCTAAAATGTTCAATATGTATTTACTTTGTGTCTGTGTCATCTGCTGAGCAACTAAGACCTGAGGAATCTGCTACCCACAGGAGGGATAAAAAAAATAAAGAAATCATTGCACATTATTATTTATACCAACCAAAATCTTACAGTATATTCTTAACAACTACATTTCAAACATAAAATCTATATATATACACAGAAAAAACTCACATAGAAGTATTTGAGACCATAATGTTATACAAATAACTATTATTGGTATAGGCAATGAACAGACAATGTAGCACAAAAAAATTAGATACAATGATAGATATAATATTTAGATATAATGATAGTTGAGAGTTGATGGTATGTCCATTCTTGGGATCTTAAATGAGATGTTCTGACTGGATTGGTCTTTGTCAACCTGTATTTTTTCCTTGAATGTATGTAGCATGGATCATCCTTTCTTATTCAGTCCCAAAGACTGCTTGTAGTGGCAGCTGGTACCTATATCACTGAATATAAGCCACATAATGAATGTCAGTAGATCTAGCAAACAATCAATAATCCATATATAATAAATAAATACAGTCAGCCCTCCACATTTCCTAAGGTTAAGGGTTCAGGACTCCCACAAAAGTGGGAGAACTGCAAATATCAAAATGTGTGTGTTTGTCTGTGGGAAGTGGGGTGAGATGTGATGGGAGGGTTGGCACTCAGATTCCAAACCAGATCAGGGAAAGGAAAGGGAAAGGAGGTTGGTCAGCACGGTGGCCCTATACTTCCCCCTCTCTTTCTTCGGGTGTAGGGGACATCAAGAGGGGGTTGTGGTGCTGATAAATGGGGATACGAGCTGTCCTTGGATCGCCAGGCAGTGGTTGGTGGAGGAGGGGGGATCAGAGGTGGGTTTTAAAGGGCAGCTGATTGGGGCCACAGAGAGGGAATGCTTGACAGGTCAGAGAAACTCGCAAATAATTAGATCTGTGAATGTGGAGGGCCAACTGTAATGAATACAGTTTTATAACACTGGAAACACAAATGATGTAAAGGCCCATTGGGCATGACTCTTTAACTGGGGGAAGACCATAGATCTAAACAAGCCTTTAAAAATGCAAAGAGCAGACATTATTGTCTTCATCAGTGGCCATTATTAGAGTTTTAATCTTCTAGTTCTTCCCATCAGACAGAACCATAACATATAAGTGTAGAGATCCTCACTAAATAAAGAAAAAAAATGCCCCTTGCCTTCATGGGTGGTGAATGGTAGATGTACTGGAAATTGCTTTTAAATAATTATTTATTATATACAATTAAGTAAATTAAGATACACACACACACACACACACACACATCCCTGTTGGACTACGTGACCCTTTAGTCAAATTCATCCAGAGTCTTTAACAAGGCTTCTTTTCGCCATCCGTTGTGGTTCTCTACTATAGTTCACAGAAGTTGATCCATTTCCTTTTTGGTATTTCCACAGAACATAGAGGTTCTCCACCATCACCACCAATAAAGAGCCAAGTGTCAGGACATCCCTGCATCTTCTACATATGTTAAATAAATACCTTTCTTTCCTTACAGGCTGTTCACAAGGCTATTGTGGATATTCATGAGAGTGGCACTGAAGCAGCTGCAGTCACTGTAATAGAGATTACTCCAAGGTTTGGTGGTCCTAGTACTTCGATCAAACACAACCGCCCCTTCCTCTTGCTAATTACTGATAAAGCAACACACACCATCCTCTTTGCAGGGAAAATTGTAAATCCAAACAAAAAATGATCACTAGATAATCAGTTAGAGATCTGTAATTTTTATAACATTTAAACAAAATGATTTTACGCCATGCCTGAGAATTGATCTAATGCCAATAAGGCTGTCATCAATTGTTTTGAGTTTAAATAAGGTGAGTGCAAGGCATCCATGGTTTCAATAAAAATTACTTTAAAATACTAATATCTTCTGAATTGATTTTCTCCACCACCATCTGGTCTATTAAACATTTCTTTCCATGAAGGAAGGCCATTACTTCATTAGTAAACAGTTAGATCTGATAAGATGATTGCTCCTATGAACTGGAAGCCTCACAGGACAATGCCAATCTGTGGATGTACAATTGTTAGTCATTCCAAGGATACAGTCAGGCGAAGCTTTGGGAAGAGATAACAAGAATAAAATAGGAAGTCTTCAAAAACATCAGGATGATTGCTGGGTCAGGACTTGGGCCATTTCCGCACTAATAATAATAAAATAAATAATAAAATTTATTTCTATCCCGCCTCTCCACTTGGATCGAGGCAGCAAACAACATGAAAAACATTAAATACATTAAAAGACATTAAAAACATACCCAATCCTCCCCACCCACCAACCCACCTAACCAACCCCTTAAAACACACAACAATTAACAGTCAATCAATTAACTGTTAACAAAACGGCAAGACAATTGATGGGAGGTGATGGAAATGCTAGTCTTGGAAGGCCTGTCGGAAGAGAGCAGTCTTGACTGCTTTTTTAAAGCAGTCAAGACTGGTAATATGCCGGGTCTCCTCCAGCAGGCCATTCCATAACTTGGGAGCAATGGAAGAGAAGGTCCTCTGGGTAAGCACAGCCAACCTAGTTCTGACTAGCTGCAGTAAATTCCTCCCAGAGGACCTTAATGTGTGGGGCGGATTATATGGGTGAAGGTGATCCCACAGATAGGCTGGGCCCAAACCATGAAGGGCTCTAAAGGTAATAACCAACACCTTGTACCATGTCCGGAAACTAATAAGCAGCCAATGAAGAGACTTTAAAATTGGTGTTATATGGTCAGTTTTAGGTCTACCGGTGACCAACCTGGCTGCCATATTCTGAACTAATTGAAGTTTCCGGACTAAGCACAAGGATAGCCCTACGTAGAGCGCGTTGCAGAAGTCGAGCCGTGAAGGTACCAGCACATGCACCACTGTTTTTAGGTGTTCCAGCTCCAGAAAGGGGCGCAGCTGGCATATCTGCCGAAGCTAGTCTGTTATAGTGCTATTATTCCACTTTCAACATTCTATGGAATCCTGGGATTTGTTGAAAGTGGAATAATAGCACTATTACGGTCTAGTGCAGAAATGACCTTGGATCAATACTTTCACAAAATACTTATCTGGAAGCAACTTTGAAGACACGGATAGACATGTGAAGGTCCAGAGCAGAGATAAGCCTACGAAGAGAGACAGTAACCTCTGACCAGCAGGGATGTGATTCTTCTACTCCTTTTTCCACATTTGCCAGTATGAATAAATTCCATACTTTTCTCCTTGCTGGGGGAAAAATGAGTATTTCTGTGCATTTTGCATTCAATATCACACATCCAGCAATGTTTAGGGAGATTATTCTGCACAAAAATACATGCAAGAATTTTATGTGAAAATCCTAGATGGCTTACTTTGTTACAAATTTGCAAGATAAGTAATATCTCCTGGCCTGAGCCTTTCAAACCTACTTCAACAACCAGCACCATTTCAAGTCGTGGAGGTATGTAATGCAGTCAATCAAGGCTTAGCAGAATAACATTTCTATCTCTCTCCCAGTGGCAATCTGTGGTGACAATCAGAAGCAGGATCCCTGTCCCATTGCACCTCAGCTCACTGTGGTAGAGATGGAAATGGTCATGTTGCTTGTGTGGATCAGTGATCCGGCCCTTCAAAAATTTTTATGGAGTGGGAAAAAACTGAGAGTCAAATTTAAAGTAATGACTGATTCTCGAGAAAGAGGAGGATTGCTGTACCTGATTTAAGATTGTGCTATGTGGCAGCGTGCCTGGTTTGGATAAGACCATGGATATTGTTGGACAATAGAAGGCTTCTGATGTTGGAGGGGCATGAGTTATATTTTGACTGGCAAGCTGACTTATGGTACGGCAAAGCTGATGTACAGAAGGTATTTCTCAACCATGCAATTTGGAAATCACTGTATAAAATATGGATTAACTATACATTTTTTCTCTGTCCAAAATTGCCATCATGGGTTTCCCCAGCTGAAGCCCTATCAATAAGAGGGCTAAGAAGGGAAGATGAATGGGTAACTTACAGAGAGATAGTGCACCAAAGAGAGGAACAAATATTGTTGAAAAATCAATTGCTGTTGAAAAAGGAAGAATATAATATACAGTGGTTTCCCAATTTACAAATTAAAGAAAGATTTAGGAAGGAGGTTAAAGAGTTTGAAAGTTTGCTTCATAAAGGAGGACAGCATCTGTTATCAAAGCTGTATACTTTGTTGTTAACATATGAACTTGCCAATGAATCTGTCAAAGAGTATATGGTAAAATGGTCTAAAGATATCAGGCGTGCAATCAGTTTCAATGAATGGGAAAAAAGTTGGAAAAAACACAGGACTTACACTAGATCATATATGTTGCAGGAAAATTATTAAAAATGATGTTCAGGTGGTACCTCTCACCTGTAAAAATGGCTAAGATGTTCAAGAAGATTAAGAAACAATTTTGGAAGTGTGAGAAAGAGATAGGAACTTTTTTTCATCTCTGGTGAAGCTGTAGTCATGCTAAGAAATATTGGTATATGATCTGATCTAGAATGCAGAGGATGCTGGGTATTAGAATAGATTTAAAACCAGAGTTCTTTCTATTGGGCATCTTCAATTTGGAAAAAAAATTGGAAGGGAGGTTATATAGATTGATATGGTACATGACAACATCAGCTAGAATTGTATTTGCTAGATATTGGAAAATTAGGTTGGTCCCAACAGAAGGTGAATGGTTTGAAAAGCTATTATGTTACCATCGTGTCCTGGCTTGGCCTTTGGTGAACCAAAGATATCATTTTGATATCATAATTCGGCCCTACTCTGCCACCAGCCAAGTGTTTGTGAGGCCCACCAAACAAGCGCGAAGCTAGGCATGGCTACTACTTGCTGCTCCCACCAAACCAAGCCAGATATTGCCAGATCTGCTTTAGAGGACCTCCCGAAACAAATACCTTTGTTAGACCTGCCATACCATTGTCAATTCAGACTTTAACTCAATTATGCAAATTCTGACCTTTCGGAGGCTTTGTCTCCAACCCAAAATTTATTGTTTTCACCCAAGACCAGATTAGCCTGCGGTCGTTCTTTCCCCAATAAAAACCCCCAGTTCTGAGAGCTCCTTGGAACTCTCGCCTGATCGCTTTGGACTTCTACTTTGCCTTGCTGCTGCCCGGTTCAGCGAATTCCCCTCGGCCACCTCGCCAGGTTTCCTCCTCTGCAATTGGCTTCCTTGGAACTACAGGAAAGGTGGCGTATCACCCACTCCCCTCAAACTCTATTTCCTTTCTAGTTAGGAGTGTGCTTGTGTTTTCTTAATTTTGTTTAATAAATCTTACTGTTATTTTGAACTGTCTGAACTCCTCACTGACCTGACACTATAGACATAGGGTAAAAGATCCTGCTGCGTTACCCTGCCTCTCATTAGCCAAGAGAGTGCTCCAGCTAATTTTCCCCGTCTTACTAGGCTTGTTTGGTTATTTGGGCGCCCCTTCCAGGACCCCCAGTTCACAAAGTAACAGAAGTTGCAGAAATTGATAGATTAACGTATATGTTAAATAATAAATCTAACAATAAATATTTAAGAACATGGAAGCCCTTGACAGATTACCTACAAAACCAACATTATGGAGTTAACTGAAAAGTAGATAAGCATAGTTTTGATTACTCGAAGTAAGAATTTAGGAGATTGGGAACCAGATTGGATGTAAAAATGATGTTGTCCACAATTTTTTATTTTTTTATTTTTTTATGTTTTTGGTAACATTGAGATGGAGGTAATTTGGATATACATAATCAATTTAAAAAGTTTTTCCTTTTTCTGTTTTTTTCTCTTTTTGGTAATTATATTGTGATTATAAAGCGAAGGGAAATAGTATTCTGCCAAGAGGCAGAGGTCATTTAATGATACTGATAGTGTTAAAGTGGGAAATGTGTAATTGATAAGCAGCTGATCAGTATTCTCTTCATTACAAACTCCTTTCTTTTTGTTTTTAGAGGGGAGCGGGGAAAAATAATATGAACAAGCTATTCTCTTCCCTGTGGTGGAAGCCCCTCCTCCTTTCTCTGTTTTTCTTTTCTTCCTTTCTTTCTCTTTATTCTATTATCTATATTTCTTTTCCTTTTTTCTTTTTGGGGTTGATATTCTGAGTATTACTAAGTATATATGTATGTATGTAAGTGTATGTATGTATGTGTATTTATGTTTGTACAAAGATGTGCGTTATATACTCTGTAATTCCAGTTTGTGCGGTTTAACCTATTTTCACAGTAAAAATATACCCCCCCCCCAAAAAAACCTGGTCCATTTCAACTGTTCCCATCAAACAAATCAACTTTCTTCCATTGATGGTATTTCCATTTTTTCCCATATTTTTGCATATACTAATCTTGCTGCTAATAATATATATTGCACCATCTTATGTTTCTTATCAATGAGTGTATCTTCTTCTCATATTCCTAGCAGGTGTAATTCAGGTTTGAGGTATCTGCGACTTCAGAATCTTCTACATTATATTTTGTATCTTCATCCAAAATTGTTTGGCTTTTTCACAGGTTCACCATGTGTGCACACAGTCCTAATGTGGTCCTGACATTATCAAAACTTATTGTTTCTTTACACATATTTGCAGGACTCTCTGGCGCAAGGTTCCAGTGACACATCATCTTATAGTAATTTTCTTGAAGATCATAGCAAAGTATATTTTTAATGTCCTTTGTCCATATCTTTTCCCATTGAGCCATATGCATATTATATTCAAAATCTGCAATCATATCAATATCATCCCTTATATTGTTAGCAAATAACTCTAAGCCAAAATAAATAATAAAGGGGATAATGGGCAACCTTGTCATATTCTATTCTTTATTTTTATTTTCCTTGAACTCTCTCCACTTACTAAGATCTGTGGCTCATTATCTCTATATAATTCTCAGATGGTATTAGTAACATTTTAAACCAAACTTTCTGCAAACATTATATATAGACATGATTTGCTGAATCAAATTCCTTGAATACATTTAATTTAGTAATTCCCAAGCTCTTTTTATTTTGTTTTGCATGGCACAATGCATTTAATATATTTCTAGAGAGATCATTAATCATCTTCCCTGTTATGAATCAATTTTGGTCTTCCTTTATTAAAATAGGTAAAAATTTATCTAATCTATTTACCAACAACTTTGCAAATATTTTATAATCCTGATTTTTTTCCTAATGTAATGGGGCAATATGATTCTGGATACAATTCATCTTTGTTAGGTTTTAATATTGATATTACTTCTGCATTCTTCCAAGAGCTAGATACTTCCAAGAGCTAGACGCTTTTCCAAAACTACATTACATATCTTAACTATATAGCAACTTTTTCTGAAAGATTTTGTAGAAGTTACTAGAAAAAACACCTGGGCCTGTGGATTTTGATCCTTTTAAATTTTTAATAATTCAGTTTCTTCCTGAGTTATACAGGAGTTCATGCTTTTGCTCTGTATACTAGATAATGTCCAGTCTACATTTATTGTTTCCTCCATAACATCTGCTTCTCTACATGATTTTTCATAAAATTTCACCATTTATATCCCTAATTTTCACTCCCTTTCTCACAATTATTTTCATCTTTAAGACCCTTTATTCTTTTATAGTTTTTCCTAAGGTACCTTGCTAGTCTTTTCATTCCTTTTATATCCCATGTCTGGAATTCATTTTTAATGAAAAACTGTTTTTTTAACTGTTTGCTGATCTTATTCCTGTATTTCTTTCCATTCATTTTCCTCATAAAAATTTTAATTTCTTCTTACTATGCTTTTGGTATTCCCTTTCCAACTTTTTTTCCTCTTGTACTAGTGTCACCACAGTTTCCTAGCCCGAGCTTATGGGATATCAGATATCATTTGATATCAATAATTTGGCCTTCTTTACCTATTCCTCTCCATGTGCTCGCGAGACCCCCAGACAAGCACACATACAGGCACGGCCGCAAATCGCTGAAATATTCTAAACAAATACAGGCAGGCCAGAAATAGCCAGACTGCCGCTTCAGGAGACCTCAAGGCAAGTACCACATTATGTATGCACACTACTTACACAGAACTCCCTGCCCTGAGCAGGCAGCTTGATGAGCCGAATACTCAACCGTCAAGCACTCTGCCTTTGCATACTGGCCACTCTATTGACAATTCAGTCTTAACTCAATCATGTAAACCACTGACCTTTCGGAGGCTTTGTCTCCAGCCCAAAACTCATTGTTTTCCCCAAGTACGGACTAGCCTATGGCCACATTTTCCCCTATAAGAACCCCTGACTTTGAGAGCTTCCTCGGATCGCTCCCAACTTCCCCACCGTCTTGCTGCCGCTTTGCTTGGAGAGCCTTCCCCTCAGTCCCCCGTCCTGAGAACCTTCATATCCACGAACTCTATCTTCAGACTACCTGGGCTTCAGGACAGGTGCAGTATTTCCCATTCCAAAAACCCCCTCTCAAAATCCTTCTATCCAACTCAAACCTTTATTTCTCTAGTTATCTGTGTGAGTATGTTGCATACACTTGTTTGATTGTATTTTAATAAAAACAACAATTATTATTTCAGTTCTGTTTACTCTTTGACTCGGCCTGACCCCATGGACACTGGGTAAAAGACCTTGCTCCATTGCCCTGCCTCTCGCAGTGCTAAGTTGTGCTCTTCGTCTAATTTCCCCAACTTGTATAATTTGGAGAGCATTTAGGTGTCCTTCACGGGACCCACAGAAATCAGGGTAACACTAGACTCAGTCTATATTTACATGTTTTGCTCATAATACCTATTTCCGTATTTATACATTTCCCTTTTACCTCAAAATAGCTTTTTCTTTCTTTGTTTAATATAACTATTAAGTCTCCAATTTCTTATTCTTCTTTCCATTTTAAACTTAGTATTTATTAAAAATAGCAAATGATCTGAAATCAAAATTTTATCTGTAAATTTTCCCCCTATCTTGCTAATATTATGTCCTCCAACCAATTTATAAACTGTACAACTGAACTCCTCATACTTTGCAGATTAATGTGTAACTTCATTGTCCCCACTCCCCCTCATTTCATAGCCATCAACCAGATTCCATTCTTTAAAATTAAAATCTTCTTGCTATTTTCTTTTCCCCATTACTTCAAAAGATGGGTGATTCTGAGGTCCACCTGCAGTGCCAGCATCTCTTTCAAAGGTGGGAATTAAAGCTCAAAAGGAGGCCCACAAGAGAGGGGTAACTACAGGACTTTTTCACCTGTGTGTACCAGTATTAACTTTGAGATGTCAGTTGAATGTCAAAAAGAAATCTTTATTGGGGCAATTCACAGACGCACAAACAGAAATCAAACAGCCTCACAAGCCATACAAGGCTATCAGAGGGAAAGGAGGGAAAGGGTGGCTAACGAGGAGTTCTGGATGAGGCAGGTGATAATTACAAATCCAGAAGCAGAAGGAGGTTGGAGAAGAGTGGCTCAGATGGTGGTCTGAGGGTAGTACAATGGATGGGAATCTGGGGGTACACATGCAGCATAACATGCCAACATGTATCCAAGGTACTATGAATGGCCAGGCTTGGAGCTAGGACTTAAGTATCTGTTTCTCACCCTGAGAAGGAATGTTTTAATTGCTCTCTGAAAGAGCAAACAAGGGGTCCAGAACATTCTGATTGTTTTAGTTGTAGGTGACAAAGCATTGGTAGAAGTTGTGATAGTCTGTTAATGGCTGGACAGGTGAGAGAACAAAGGGAAGTTGCTGTGGGAAGAGGTTATAAGATGTTGATCTTTATGCCTAAAAAAAAAGAATAATTAAAAAAATAAAATGTTGATCTTTTGATTGCTTCATCTGGTAGTTTTGTTGGCTATTGTTCTCTAAGTTAGGTAGTTGAGAGGATCATCTCAAATCCATTAAGTCGGGCTCCCCAGCTAATCTGCCTGAACAACTTTGTTGTTGTTGTTGTTAATAATAATATCATCATCATCATCATCATCATCGTCATTTATATCCCACTTTTTTCCTCAAAAGGACTCAAAGCGGCTTTCCATAGTTTAAAACATAGTTGAAACTATAACATATAAAAGTTAAAACACATATTAAACAAAGTAGTAATTAAAACAAAATACATATTAAAAACAACAAACCAATCACAATTAAAATAACCAGCACCTTTCTTTACAATACACATATTCAGTGCCTGCCAAAATAAGAATGTCTTTAGTTGTCTCCAGAAAAAGGCAGGGAGCGTGCCAGTCTGACCTCTCTGGGAAAGGAGTTCCAGAGCCTGGGAGCAGCCACTGAAAAGGCCCTCTCCGATGATCCCACCAAATGCACCTGTGAGGGAAGGGCCTCCACAGCAGATCTCAAAACTCAGGCTGGTTCTTAGGGGAGCATATGTTCCTTCAAATAACCTGGACCTGAGCCATGTAGGGCTTTAAAAGTCATCACCAGCACTTTGAATTGTGCCTGGAAACAAACCGGCAGCTAGTGGAGTTGTTGCAGCAGAGAGGTTGTATGATCCCTATATCCAGCTCCAGTTAACTACCTGTCATGTCCTGCCTTGGAGACCCTGGTAGCAAGGAGGAGGAGGATTCTGACTCCGAGGTAGAAGCTTCCCCAGAGGCAGGAGCTTCCCCAGAAGCTGGCCCAAAGAGAGATAATAGACAACAATAACAGGGGCCTGAGCCAGGGGAACAAATAGAGGAAGACATATCAGAAACACCTACCTTGCAAGAGAGATGCCATGACAGGGAGGGCCTCTGCTGCTCAGCATGTTTAAGTAGCAAGCAAGCCCTAATAAGGGAGCACCTGTACCAATAACATCCATAAATAAAAGGACTCCAGCTGGTCTTTCCTCCCAGGATCAGCAACTGATCTCTTTGGTCCTGAAACCCTGTGCTGTGCTCTTGGATCTGGTTTACCTTGGAACTCTGCTTGTTTGGACTATGTTTTGGATTGGCCCCCTTGGACTTGTTTGCTCTGGAATTACATTCTGTTTGGGCCTTCTTTGGCTCTTGCTGCACGAGTAAGAACTGAGCAGCTACTCGTAATTTATTGCCTGCTTAGCCTGGGACACAACACAACCTGGCTGCAGCTCTTTGGACCACCTAAAGTTTCCAAACCTCTTTCAAAGGCAGCCCCACATAGAGCATGTCACAATAATCCAGTTGGGATGTAACCAAGGCATGTGTTATCATGGCCAGGTCTGATGTCTCAAGGAATAGGCACAGCTGGCACACAAGTCTTAACTGTGTAAATGCATTCCTGGCTACTGCTGAAACCTGAGCTTCCAAGCTCAGAGTCAAATCCAGGAGCACTCCCAGGCTGTGAACTTGCATTTTCAGGGAGTATGTAACCTAATCCAGCACAGGCTGAATCCCTATTTCCTGATCTGCCTTTCTACTGATCAGGAGAACCTCTGTCTTATCTGGATTAAGTTTCAATTTGTTTGTCTTCATCCAGGCCATTACTGATCTCAGACACTAGTTTAGGACCATAACAGCTTCCTTGTCTTGTGGTAGGAAGTAATAATAAAGTTGAATGCCATCTGCGTACTGATGGCCCTGAATCCCAAAACTCTGAACAATCTCTCCCAGAAGTTTCATGTAGATGTTAAATAGCATGGGGGATAAAACCAAACCCAGAGGGACCCCACAGGCCAAAGGGCAAGGGGCTGAACAGGAGTTCCCCAGCACTATCTTCTGGGTTCAGCCCTCCCAGAAAGGAACAGAGCCACTGTAAAACAGTCCCCCAAGTCCCATCCCCACAAGGCAACCCAGAAGGATACTTGTTACCCTGATTTCTGGGGGTCCTGGGTCACTGAGTCAGTTATTTTGAGTTCAGGGTCACTGTGCTCAAAATATAATATGGGGAATGGAAAATTAGCTTGAGCACAAGTTGGCAAAGTGAGAGGCAGGGTAACTTAGCAGGATCTTAAAAGCAAATGTATACCAGGTTGGGTCAGACCAAAAACCAAACTAAAGGTCTAATAAATTGTTTTTATTTCATTTTTTTAAAAAGTCAGTCACTGCACACTTACACACATTCACACTCACTCACACAGAGCCTAAAATAAAATAAAAGGGAGGAAAATTGATAGGGGATTTTAGAGAGGGTTTCAGGGTAATACTTCACCTGATCCAGGCATTCAGGAAGACCAAATTAGAACGGAGAGTAGAGAGCGGTGAAACTCAGTGTGTGGGGAGGGCTGTGGGGGACGCTCAGCAAACAGAGTAAAGGCAAGCTGGGAGGCAAACAGGAGCGAATCTATGAACCGCTTAAAACAGGGGGGTTTCATAGGGGAAAATGTACCTGGAGGGCTCGTCCTTTCCTGGGAGGGGCTAGATCAAAGCCCTCAACGATGGACATCTCTGGCTTGATGATTCATGATGGTTTGTGAATGTCTCTGCCAGAGTAGAACAAAGGCATTGGCAGAGTGGAAATTGCTCTCACTTGGCAAGCTGATTGTAATTCTATTGAGCTACCATTTCAGGGCAGAGGACCCCTTGTGTGTTTGATGGTTAGACTGTCTGGAGGGCTCCTTGGGGCTACGTGACAGATTAAGTCACTGGCCAGACCGGAATTTTCCTAACATCAGCCATTCGGCCGCACCTGCCTATGTGCTCGTCCAGTGACCCTGTCAGACACGTGGAATGATTTCTAATATTAGCCATGTGGAGATATCAATTTGATGTTGTGAATTAATAAATTGTAGACCCCAGGAGAAGAGCCATTGACCACAGTAACATACCATGGTCAATGTTATCAAAACCCACTGAGAGGTCCAGCAGAACCAACAAGGACACACTCCTTCTGTCTAATTCCCAGTGTAAGTCATCCACCAAGGCACACAAAACTGTCTCAGTCCCATAGCCAGGTCTGAAATCAGATTGAAAAGGATCTAGATAATCCATTTCATCCAGAAATTTCTGGAGCTGGGAGGCCACCAGAGGCTCCAGAACCTTGCCCAGAAATGGAATATTAGAGATTGGCTGGTAATTATCCAAAATGGTGAGATCGAGGGATGGCTCTTTTAGTAGTGGTTAAAACAGCCTTCTTGACACAAGCTGAAACTTTACCTTGTCTCAAGGAGGCATTACCACACCCCCAACCACTTGGTCAGTTCCCCTCTAGCTTTTTTAATAAGCCAGGAAGGATCTAGGACACAAGGATCTAGCACACATGTGGTGGCTGTCATATCTTCAAGAATCCTTTCCATATCCTTGGGCTGTACAAATTGAAAAGTATCCATTATCACCGGACAAACAGAGGCCAGAGTTACATCCACAGGATGTAACTTATGACCTGGTCATGCTGAGGTCATCCATCCTAGTATGAGGCTAACAGCCAGAGTCCTTTTCCTCATGCCACCCAGCCATAACTGTTTAATTTCTATGTCAAAAATGACATTTCATGCAATACTTAACAATAAAATTTCTTCCAGAATTTCTTCAGCTGTAGATTCTAATTCCTACTTCTATTGCTTCATCGTCTTCTAAATTCACTTATATCTTTACATCTGTTCTCTAAAAAAAGGAAACCTATCATATCATTACATATCAAAACTTATAATCGCTAAGTCTCCATTTATATTCCTTACAAAGTCTGTGAAGAGTTTCCATATTTTTAAATAAGGTTCAATCAAATTTTATTTCAATAAAGTTCCAAGTTTATCCATCTCTGCTAGATCCAGGAGTTTATAAAGCCGCTCACCTAATTTTGGTGTTTTACTATTCTTCCAATATTTTGCATATGTAATCCTTGCTGCAGTAACCATATATCTTATCAGGTTTCTGTGTTTCCTTTCCATATTATCATTCCTATCTGTCATAATTAGAAGGTGTGCTTCTCTTTACTGGCAGACTTAAAAGTAAACAACTCCCCTAATTATTTTTCATCTCTAGGGAGATTTAAATAATTATATCAAAATTGAGAGGAAAGAGTCCTGGAGGCATCTGCTTACCACAGCATGCTCACAGCCCTGGACTATGATCATTTCCGTACTACATTCTTATAGCGTGATTATTCCACTTTCAACATCCTATGGAATCCTGAGGATGGCCCCTCCCTAAACTGCAAACCCCAGGATTCCATAGGATGTTGAAAGTGGAATAATCACGCTATAAGAGTGTAGTGCAGAAATGACCTATGTTTTCCTATCCCAGTTTAAGGCATCAAGCTTACTTTTTCCAAATAATGTTAACAGCAGATTGACTGTTACTCCAAAAGGTAAGTGACTCACAAGTCCACCCAAGATGCCAATACCTCCAAGAGACAATGGGGAATTAATTAGCTCAAAATTAAGAGGCCTGAAGAGGGGAATAACTTAACAAGATCTCCCACCTATGCTTACAGCGTACTTACAGGAATCCAAAATGTGAACTAAAATTTGTTTTCATGGAATTCACACAAGCACACAAAACATCCAAACACTCACACAAGTGCACAAGGACTAACTGAAGCCCTGGTGGCTCAGTGGTTAAATGCCAGTACTGCAACCACAAGGTTGTGAGTTCGATCCTGCCAGGCTCCAAGGTTGACTCAGCCTTCCATCCTTTCACGGTAAAATGAGTACCCAGCTTGTTGGGGGCAATTAGCTAAAATACATTGTAAACCGCTTAGATAACACTAGTTGATAGGCGGTATAGAAATAAATGCTATTGCTATAAAAGGAGGAAAGTGTGGATAGATGATTTTTAGGTGATAATTATTGGTACAGAGCGAAGCGAAGAAAGCTGCAATGTGGCTTAGGTAGGCACCTAAGAACAGTTCTCATTCAGGAATCAAACACATTGTGGTATTCAGCAAGGTGAAAGACTGTACTGAACCACTCAAAACGGAGGGTTCTTTCACCCGAAAACTACCCTTCAAGTATGAATGTGAATGCCAGCCAAGCAGACAATGGGAGTTGCAACACAAACAATGAAGTCTGGCCAGAGTTAATGGTAATGACATCCATTACCTCTTTGTCACCTAAACACTGTCGTTATAGCCCTGTATTGTGGAGAGGTTGGAAAGACAAAGCAGGGAAACATCCAGTGCAGGGATCAGGGTTACAATAATTGCAATTTGGTGGGGATTTACCTTTCTGCTTCAAGATGTCCAGCTTTTAGCATAAGCCTATTGTCTCTAGAGTTGCCACACAATCTGCCTGACCAGTTTTCACCTGGGAGGGGATGTGGGCAACCTGCCTTCCTATTTCACATTTACAGTCAGTAATCCACCTCTTTCCAGCTTGACCTTCCAGTTACCTCAGATTTTATTTATATCAACTCCAATTAGCATAGTGCCAGTTAAATAATACTGCCAATTAAACTATACCAATTGTGAGGGGTGTGCAGGGCTGTAACATGACCACTGCAATCTTATTGTAACAGTGTTTAAAAATTTTGCTCATCTATAAATATGCAGGAAGAGAGTGGATGTCTTTCACAATGTTGTTGTGTTTCCAACTTCCACATTGACCAAAAAAGTGAGTTACACAGATGTAATTTTGATTATATCGGCATAGCTTGCTAACAAGATACCAACCATTGTTTACTTCACAGAAGGTCAAAATTTCTGATGGAGGATCACCAAGAGTATATTTGCATGGGAACATCCAATCACATCAGTGGAATGCTCAATGAAACTCAGCTGTTCCACAAAGGATGGTACAGGACTTAACAGGAGAGTCTGATTCCAAAGTTAGGTCATATATCCTAAACAAGGGAGATGGCAGATTAAGCTTTTGTTGTATCAAGAGAGAATACTGTATAAGGAGAAAGGAAGGGTATAAATTAAACAAAGTTATTTGACCAAAGCTATGGCAGTTTCCCTGAGAAATCCATTCACTGAATTACGATGCCAAGTTTTAATAATTGCAGTTCTAGATTGATGCTATAATAAGATGCCATTTGAAAACAGACTATATGTTTATGGCCAATGTCAGGCAGAGTTCCTTTGTAAGACAAACCCTAGGTGCAACCATCTAACTATTTGCTCAGTAATGCTAGGAGTTTTAGCGCTGGACATTACGGTCCAATTTAATTCTCACTGAAGTTACTGTAGAAGATCTCATTGACTGTAATGGAGTTAGGACACACCCCAACCCAGTGGTGGCATCGGGAAAAGAAAAACAAACAAGCAAATCAGGAGGGACATAGAAAGAGCAAAGTGTATTTCTAGGTGTCTAAGAGCTTTGTCCTACATCAGTTGCAAATTACAAAATGAGGCTTCAGGGATGAAAACAGACCATGCACTGAACCTTGCCCATCCTAGACCAACTCAGATTGCAATATATGAATGCATTTCTATATGAGAAACTGTCCTTCCTTCAGGTAATATTATTATTATTATAATTAAAAAGAGGGAACAAAACCCGAAGCATGGAAAAGAGAACAAAAACAGCATCATCAGCAAGGAAACACATTGACAAGTAGTAAAAATATAAAATATAAAATACAAAACAATATATACAGATAAATAACAATTATTCAGATTAAAAAAGATTAAAAAGACCAACTCCTCTGAATCACTAGAACACCCCTCAAGTAATTAAAAGAAAGAGATTACCCATAAGCCAGCAAGGCGGACCCTTTATCTACTACTTGCTTCCTCAATTTAGCTGCATAATACACAGAGGGCCACTCTTTGAGTCACAAAATGATTAACCTCTTCCAAAAGGAAAGTCAGCTTGGACTTGTCATCCCACTCCCTCCAACTAACTAGAAATGGGTTAAAGTAGTGGACTCTAATGTTAACATATAGCTGACAGTGCAATAAGCAGTGGGCAAGATCTTCAATGGCAGAGGCCCCACATATGCAGATTCTATCTTGAACAGGAATACCTTGACAATGACCTTGCAACATCCTAGTTTCCATTTGCTCAAATCAGAGCTGTATAAAGGCCGTGCACAAGTCCCGTTTCATTGCAAAGGACAAATATTTTTCTTCCTGAAAAAGAGATTTGGCCTTTGCTAACCATTTCATGGATCTTATGGAAGACAGCACAGCTAGTTCTAATGTCTGTCACTCTTTGGCCATTTCCACACGAGGGTATTAGAACGTGCCAGTGCATCCTATCATGGAGGTAGTCTGCACCTTGAAGCGGAGTAGGTCCGGACTATTTTCCTTCATTCCGCACCTCAGTCCACTCCAAAATGCCTCCAGCATGCTTTTTAAAGACCAGAAAAAAAACAAGTTTTTCATTTTTCCGGAGCGCGCCATTTCATACCTGCTCAGTTGTGCACATGCGCAGATTTGCATCAATGTGAGCCTGTGATCAGTGGAGGGTATGCTGTGGGCATGGACAGCTTCAGTGGTTGGTCCCGCCCAAGGAAGGACAGGACACAGCCATTTTCTAATCCTCAAAAAACAGCTAATTCAGGAACAGCAAGAAAAAGGTTGCAAGTATGTAGTGTGGCTGAACATTTCTATAATTTTTATAGTGATCAGGTTACATTAGTGTTTTACGTGCGCATGGTGTTGTTAGCAGTCCTGGAGGGTGGGGATAATGGTTTCTGGACTGTTATTTCGGAGGTACTGCTACATGCTCTTTCCTTCCTCATTTCAAAATACTGAGCACTACCCATTTTCCCCTAATCTGATTTCACCTCCATATATACTTCTTGATTTCTTTTGAAAAAAGCCTCCATATATAGCCTAACATGCTGAATAGGACCTGCAATACTTTCCGTAGGACACACCCTTTATCTCTCCTGGTAATTCCACTCCTTCCCCCACATAACAGTAAAACGCCTATAAACTGTTGCTCCTTAAAAACACCCTTAACACGAACCTTTACAGGGAATAGGGGACATGCTGTCTTTCCCTAAGCCACTCTCCAACCCAAAATCCACCACGGGACACTACCCTTCAGCGCTCAGGCAACACACACCATCACTCTAGAAGGTTCTCCTCCCCCCAGATTCACCACACCCTCTGGCCAGAGAGAGATGGGACATGCAGTCTTTCCCTAAGCCACTCTCTGGCCCACAATCTACCATGGGACACTACCCTACAGTGCCCAGTGAACACACAACATCACTCTAGAAGGTTCTCCCCCCCAGATTCACCAAACCCTCTGGCCAGGGAGAGATGGGACACGTAGTCCGGATCCAAAGAAAAAAAGGATGAACAGGAGGCAAAGATATAAATTTAAAAAAAAAACCTTTATGAACAATAACTATTTAAAAAACTAGGGAGGTTTTTTTTTAAAAAAAAGTGTGGGGCAAAACAGTACAGATAGGGTTGGTAAAGAGGGGGGGGAATTAGGGACGTTTTAAAATTACAACTCATCCCTCCTCTCCCTCAGAACTTTCTTCAGGTTCCTGATCTCATGAGTGATTCCTTCATACATCTGTGAGATGGAGACCTGCAGGGACCTGAGCATTGTCGCGTAGAACGGTGGCTTTGCAGCGCTTGGGGGGGTGCCCATTGAATCGCTCAAGGGCGTCATAAAAAGTGGCCTTGATTGCCTTGAACTTTGAATTAACTTGTCCTTGAGTCCTTTGGAATCCCTTACGGGACAATCACTGCACAATCTGCTCATAATATTCCTTGTTGGGCAAATTTGTGCTTCGCACAAGAACTTGGAGTCCAGAGCTGCATCTAATTAATCCAAGGAGTTCACGGATCTCCCCGTCACCCCAGACAGCACCCTCACACTCCATGCAGACTCCGCACAAAACACACACACAACCTCAGCAAATTAGTCACTCTCACCCTCTCTCTTTCTCCCTCTCTCTCTCTGACTCAATCACCCTTCTCTCACTCTCTTTCAATCTCAAAGACACACTCTCTCAGCCCAAAAACACAAAAACAAACCACACAAAGAACAAAAAGAGAAAGAGAAAATGGGGAAAGGAATAGGAATTAGCTTTAAAGTCAGAGTAAAAGAGAGAGGAATAAGTTTTGGGGGAAGACAGGGGAAAGATAGGCAATAGGAAAGAAGAAAAAACAGATTAACACCAACCACTCAATTAACGCTCTCATCACTCTCCTCTCCAAACACCCACAAGCCTAGGACGATTCCTCCACTGACCTGTAGGGGACCTTGGAGAGACATTTTGTAGTTCGGCACCATTGCACATGCGCGTAGGTTCGCAGGCAGGAAACTGCGCAGTTCCTTGCTGGGGGTAGCCATTTTGTAGTGGAGCAGTGGCGACCTAAAGGAGAAAGGTTGGTCACGGAAAAAAGAGCGAATTAAAAGAAGAAATGGAGACCCAGGAATCTTCTACCGGTAACATTATCAACCCTGGGGAGCAGGATTCTGATATTAGACAAGTGAAGAGTAAAGGGAGAGGGGTGGCATGGAGACCTTCAGAAGTAAAAGACTTGTTGGATGTTTGGAGGGAGCATCGTTTCCAATTGGATCTACAGGAAAGCCATAGAAATATTGTGATTTTCAAGGACATAGATATGGAGTTGAGAAGAAGCAGATACAAGAGGACTGCGGAGGAATGTAGGACCAAAACTAAAAAGCTAAGGCTAGACTATCGTCATGCTGTGGCAGCAAATAAAAGGACAGGTTCTGCCCTGGTAACCTGCGTGTACTACAAAGAACTTTCAAGAATTCTGGGGGGCTATGCCAGTGAGGCCCCCTCCACGTATCATTGCGAGCTTGCAGGTTACAGAAGAGTTTGAGGAAGCTATGGACGGTGGAGGGACAGCAGAAGGTATGAACAATTCAGTTCCCCAGAGAATCAAAAACTTTTTTTCCAGTTTTCCTCAGCCATTTTTATTTTTCCCTTCTTTCCAAGATGAAGTACAAAAGGAGAGGGGTGACCCTATTGAGGAACAAACTCAAGACACATCTGAAGCTGAGGCATCTGCTAAGGTCACAGGGATGTGTGAGAGAAATAATATTACTGCTGTAGCTTCCCCTGAAATAAATTGTCCCGGTGCCTTTAAATTTTCAAATCCAGCTATTAAGGGACTGCAATACATCTGGAGAAAGACCCATATTCTGCACGCATAGGGGTTATGGGGTTACGGAAAGATACATTTGCAACTGGGTTTCACCCTTGCACACGATGCAGAAGGGCACATCTAGCCTTTTGGGGAATATGTAATCCCCTATCCCTGGCTCAAAATAATTGAATAATAAGTATGAAGTGAGATATTCCTTAAGGGAGTTTCCTTGGCCTTAGGAATTCCAGTTTCCTCTCCAGAGGTGGATGTGGGGTGGGAGAGTGTGTGGCGTAATTCCAGCGTGTTCCAGAGGTCTCTGAGAGAGGGCAGGGGGACCTTACTGCGTGGCAGGAGGAATCTGGAGGGAGTATCCTTGGCCTTGGGAATGCTAGTTTGCTCTCCAGAGGTGGATGTGGGGTGGGAGAGTGCACCTGTCAAATGCACCTTTCTTTCACTCATTAAGTAGGGTTATCCTGCCCCTCCCCAAGTTATGCTTTCCATGGCCAACAGCACACATACACCCACTTGGGTTAAACATGCTTATCAAATGCATTAGTGCAGTGGTTCTCAAACTGTGGGTCCCCAGATATTTTTGGACTTCAGCTCCCAGAAGCCCTGAGCATTGACCATAGTGGCTGGGGCTTCTGGGAGCTGAAGTCCACAAACATCTGGGGACCCACAAGTTGAGAACCACTGCATGGATAGAGAGGTCAACATTAGCCAATACGCTGTGAGTGGCAAACATCTTGCTTTGTCTCTGCATTGTGACAGACATGCCATGATGTTGCTCTCAAACTGTGTCTACCGGATGACTTGTATCTCCATATTGGGAACAAAGACAACTGTCCCAGCCCTTCGCAAGCAGGTTCCTGCATCCAGGAGAATGATACTCCGCCAGCTTCAGGTGAGTATCAGTACATCTACTTTTCCTCAGATTGAATCTGTGTATTATGCCTTGTTTGAGGGAAAATTTTCAGTTCTTCATGATTATCTATGATGAATGTACATTCCTGTCCACATGACAGTAACATGATGTGAATATTTTTGTCATGCACCAATGTGTTTATCTTCTGATTGGAGAAGAGTTATGCATTAGGGGAACATTTACAAGCATTGAACAGTATCTTTTGGAGTATCTGTAATTGTGTTAGAGGTTTATTCAATTCAGGGGAGTAAGGGATAAAGGGACATGCACATTAAACATGTACAACATCGGGGTTGTATGGAATAAACCCTAGTCTGAAAAGGGTTATTAGCAACTGCGGCGACACCGTCTTGGGAAACAGATGGCACCATGTGCTCCAGACATGGAAAGATTGGGAAATAATGACTTCTGGTTTCAATGGTGCTGCGATCGTCAGAACAGTGAGGTAACTCCCGCTGTTTCTGACACCCCACGCGGAGTTGCCGAAAATCTATGCTTGGCAAAGAACCCCCCGGTAAAGGGGGTCCAGAGGGGCTTGATGGGGGTTTGTTTCCACTCTTTAGGAAAGAAGAGTGACTGATAGATGGGCTTGAAGGCCGAGTAAGAGTGAGGGGATCGAAGAGTACCATGTCTGCCTGGGAAGTCACTGCAGTGCAGCAAAGCATTGCCTGAAACTTTTTAAAGTTAAAATAGACTGTAAAAATAATACAAGAATCAGAATGGAACCTAGTCCAAAATCAAATCTTCTCAAAGGTTAAAAGATCAAGCCGAACGTAAAAACAGAAGCAGAATGGAAAAGGAGAACCGAAACATCAAAGTAAAGAGGACAGAGGAGAGAGGGAGGTAAGAAACTTCAAGGAAAGTAAATAAGTTAAAGAGACTAAAATTAAATAAAATAAAAGATTGACATATAAAGACTAAGAAAGAAAAATAATAAAGACAAAGACAAAATCAAAATGAATTTTGAGATGCTGAGAAAAAGAAGGAAAGACAGGTATTGGTGGGGGGAAGGAAGGACAGAGAAAGAATTTAGCTAGAGTTCACAGGGTGCTGCTGGAGCTCGCTAAACAAATAAAATATAAAAAGAGACTGGAGAGGAGGGACAAGGGAATACAATGATATTGAGACTGAGAAGAGAGAGCAAAATCTGAAGAAACCAGACAGAACGAGACAGTAAAACCTGAATTCTGAAAGAGAGAAACGAACAGAAAATTGAGGGAAAGTCAGCAAAGCTGGAGCTTGCGTGAAGAAACTGGGCATTAGAGACAGTAAGTTGGAGGAAGGGAGCCCAGTAAGAAAGCTGCTAGAGCTCTCTTGAAAAGAGACAAAGGACAGAGATTGTTTGGAAAGAAAGAAAGATAAAGGCCATTTCCACACGGGGGGGCCTGAAACGCGGCAGAACAGGTCGGTGCACGTGGGGACGGAGCTTACCTCAATCCGGGTGGCTCTGTCCCCGTGGGGAGCAGTGCACGTTCGCCGCTCTACATGCTGCCGGCATCCGACGGCGTCTGGCAGCTTCCAGCGGCACTCCGCCAATCGGGGCAGTGCACCAGCCAGAAGCCTGCCCCCGGGCAGCTCTGCACGGACGCGCTTGCGCACCCCTGCAGTTCTTCACAGGGCGCTGCAACAGGCTAGTGCACTCTTGTTTTAAAAAGACCACTTGAAAGGTGGTCTTTATAAAACACGCGGCGCAACCCCCACGGCCGCACGAGGGTGCTTCGAGGTGTAGAACCTCACCTTTTCAAACCGCCCTAGCGCACCCCACGGTGTAGACGACCTCCCAGTGAGGTCGTCCCAGCATGGGCTATATCCCTGTGTGGAAATGGCCAAAGAGGACAGTGTCATCACAAGTATTAAGAGGCTAAAAGAGACAGAAAGCTTGAGCTTGCGCGAAGAGGACAGAACTGAGCATACATGGAAAGACAATAGCTGGAGCTCATGGAGAATCTGCTGGAGCTCGCTAAATAAGTCGCTAGAGCTCACTGAGAAGAAAAGACAAAAGATTAAAGACTGTGGAAACTGAAATAAGGTACAACACAAATAATACAGGTGGTGGAATAAGGGAGGCTGTTTGAAGGAACATAAAGGAATTATTTACTGTCTGATTCAATATATTTTTGATTGTTATTGAAATAACTGAATGAATTGAGTGCTAGTCATAATTTATAATTTATAAATATATAAATTTGTTAGGATTTAAATATAGAATCAAATAGATAATTTATTGGGAAATAGCTAAGAGATGAATAGATTGATTTATTATAACTGATTAGTTGGATTATAATTGATTGTTCAGATATACAGAAAATTTAAAGAACTGTGTATATAGTTAATTCATTTGGTATACTGAATGCAAAAGGTACATATTACAACTTCATTGAAAGAATTTAAAATTAGCAGCCAAAGCCATTTATATGAGTGTGGAGGAGAAAACACTGGGCAACAAATTGATTTACTTCTACAGACAGAAGTGACCTTGAGACCAGAACACAGAGAGATAACAAAACTTAGAAGACACAGATGACATTATTTAAAAAGAAAGAAAGAAAGAAAGAAAGAAAGAAAGAAAGAAAGAAAGAAAAAGAAAATAGTTCAGTTAACTCTTGAAGAGACTAACTTAAGAATTAAACAAAGCTCAGATTTACCACCTGCTGGTAAAATTTAGGAATTACATTTAAAATGGCTACTGGTTTGAGGAAAGGAAGTAGAACACAAACTCAAACTCAAATACAACTTATTGACCCAACAAGAAGATCCTCTACTGAAATGAGCCAAAAGATGGCAGAAACATTACAGGAAATCAGAAGTCTCAAACATGAGATGAGGCAGGAGATGAAAGATACTAGAACAGAAATTAAAGCAGATATTCGAAAAGAAATAGAAAGAATTGGGAAGAGAATGGACACTATGAATAAAAAGATCAAAATGATGAAGGTTGATATTCAAGAACTGCAAGAAAAAACTAAACAGTTAGGAAAGGAAAAGGAAACCCTGAAGGAAAATCAAAAGCAAGAAGAACTGATAATTAATCAACATGAATTGCGATATCATGAGAAATGTGTGAAATTGAGAGGGATTGAAGAAGCATCCGGGGAGAACTTATATGAGAAAATAACTCCATTACTGGTGACTTTTATAGGAATACAAGCAGAAAACATGGAAATGGAGATTGATCAAATTTTCAGAGCAAATTCAAGAGTGGCGAGAGAGAAAGGATGCCCCAGGGATGTAGTGGTGTGTTTTACCAAGACCAGGATAAAAGAGAAAATAATACAAGCCAACTATGAAAAACAGTTAAAAATTGAAGATAAAATCATAAAATTTTTTAAAGATATCCCATATGAAATTCTGAAAAGAAGACAGGACTACAAATTTCTAATTCAATTGCTTCAAAGACATAAAATAACATACTAGTGGGAAAGACTGAAAGGGATATCTCATACATATAAACAACGGAGATACAAAGTAACAAACATCACAAGAGCAAAGGAAGTTTTTGAAAAACTAAAAAGAGAGTTAGAAAATGTAACCAGATCAAATGGCAGTAATAGAAGCGACAAAAACAGAGAAGGAAATCGAGAAGGGAAACAAGAAGGAAACCCTGAAAGTAACTCAAACAAAGAAGAAGAAAAACAGGAAAAAGAAAGTATTGATACTGAATCAGATATAGAGCAAGAAGAAGAAGATCTGCAAAAGCCTGAACTGGAAATTGAAGACCTTTACGTAGAGGAAGAGGATGTATAAGAAAAGAAAGATGTGACCAATACAGAGAAAAATGACAATTAAAATAATATCATAGAATGTAAAAGGACTTAAGTCAAATTATAAGAGAAGACAAGTCTTCCATTACAAGGAAAAAATGAAGGCAGATGTAATATCCTTACAAGAAACAAGAATCAGAGACAAAGACAACAAATATTTAAAAAATCCAAAATTAAGAAAAAGTTACTTTTCAGCATCCCAAAGGGGAAAAAAGGTGTGGCATTGTATATCAATCAGAAATTTCCATCTGAATTGAAATTTCAAGACAAGCAAGGCCATTATGTGGGAGTAGAGGTGCAATTCAAGAACTTAAGATACTGTTAACAGGAACATATTCTCTGATAGAAAAGTAAATTTTACCAGAAATTGCAACAAGATTTGTTAAATTATTCCAAAGAAACAAATCAAGATAATTTCTTGTTGCTAGGAGATATGAATGGGGTGATGGATCCTAAGAAAGACAGATCACTAAATAAACCTTATAAGAAATGGCACAGGAAACTCCCACAATCCTTTTTCAAGCTAATTGATATGATAGCACTACAAGATGTTTGGAGAATGAAATACGGAGAATCAAAAGGATATGCTTTTTACTCGGACACCCATAAGTCAATGACCAGGATTGATATGTTTCTTATATCAAAATGCTTACAAACAAAGGTCAAAAATATGGACATTCTCCCAAAAGTGCTATCAGATCATAATCAAATTCAATTAGAGATAAAAACTTTAAAGAGAAATTTGAGATGGAGACTTAATGATTACTTATTCCAAAATGAGCATTCTTTTGATAAGATAAGAGAGGCCACGAGAAATTATTTTAAAGAAAACATGACAAACAAACTAAAAATGAAGACAATTTGGGACACTGATAAAGCAGTGTTACAAGGCCAATTCATTAAATGCAGTTCAGAATTCAAGAAGAAAAGACAAGAAAAGTATCTAGAAATTATGGAAAAAATAAAACAAAGAGAGGTTAAACCTATTGGATATAAAAACAAGAACAGAGTTGAAAATACTTCAAGAACAGATCACAGCAGAACACCAACTGGAATTAAGTAAGAAACTGAAGAGAATCAAACAAAGATTCTTTGAACAGGCTAACAAACCAGGGAAATGGTTGGCTTTTAAATTAAGAAAAGAAAGAGAAAAGAGACTT